>BMAW01039390.1:272684-297025 GCA_019974015.1 Nephila pilipes | reverse complement strand
TATCACACTATTAATAATACAAAGGGAGTTGGATTGGGATGCTAAAGGATTAAAAAAACTTAGTGCACCTCTGAAAAAGAACTTTCGTATTAATTTCGTTGTGGCGTAATCATATTAAACGACTTGTCTGTAATTTTAAATGTTAATCTCGTCACAAATGTAAATTTCAACTTAAGTACATGCGCAGTTAAGGTAATTAAAATAGTCACGAGTCAACAACTCAAGAATCTAGTCAATTATGCTTCAAAATAAGTTCATTATTCTCTAATAATGGGTAATTCTAAGCTCTTTGCTGCGAGTACTAACAACTTTAATAATATGTAAGAGAATACGCTTACTACTATATGATGCAAGTAAATCCACCAAAGATAAATTCGATCATTCAACGGGGGAACCTAGTCTCAAATAAAGCAGATATGCAATAAAACTACCCACGCACTTCACACTACCACTTTTCCTAATACCGTAATCTTATCTCTCTTATTCAATGCTTTGTCACTTTTATACGACTTGGTTAATCTATTCACTCCATTTGTAAAGTTTACTAAATTTGCATAACCATGTTTCAATTGGTTGAAAAGAAGCTGGAAACTTAAATATAAAGTCAGAAAGACATCCCAGATGTTAGTTGAGAGAAGTTTTCTACTAGTTCATGTTACAACGTTGCCATTCCCTATACCCTTCAAAACTGATTTCTTACCATAATATTAGTACCAGTTTCTAATTTCATTCCATTCTGCAAAAAGTTTCTGAGTTAAAGGGAAGTAAGAAATAGGTCCTTCTTGTTTATTGACACGCATCTCCTGATGTAAAATTTTCTATGCAATATTTTTCAGATTTTTACCACGATTCATAATTACGAGAACGACAAATCGGGACGATTCTTAATCTCGCACCCTAATTTTATATATTCGAACCACCCCATATGAAGAATTTGAGTACCATTTCGAAAGACTATACCATTCAAAACGATTATCATAGGCAGAATCAAGACTTGAATAGTGACTCGGCTTGAATATCGTTGGCCACAAAGCTTTTGTGACTTTAACCACTGGGTTAAAGCAGCTCTTGCATGAAAAACTTTTGAAATAAAATATCTTGTAGAAATACACACTTATAGATTTAAATCCAAAACTAAAACACAGGTTTGAATATCTTGAGCTTGAAAAAAATTATTTTACATATAAAAATGATAATTTAATATGGAAATATCTTATTATGTGGAAAGTTCTATATACTACCAACTGGTTGATAGATTGGTTATTAACGTAGTTTTTTGAAGCAACACCCAAGTTAAAAGCAAAGGTTCTCGTAATTCTGAAAAATTGGTCAAGCAAATAGGACGGTACATGAGCTGGCAACCATTCTTTTAACACCCACAACATCCGCAAAAAAAGTCCCGTTTAACGCTCATCACTCCCTCCACTCCATGGGATCCTAATAACTCGAGGACGTGAACCTATAACTCGATTGAGCAACTCTGGCCTTGAGCTCGCGACCATGACCATTCAGCTACCGTGGCCATATATTACTAACTGGATTAAAACAAATGCAAAAAAGTTTGAAATTTTTTAATTTTTGTTGTCGCATAACCCGTCTGACTTCACTCATGTATAATTGACATCACTAATTGAAGTATTTCATATCGCTTACAGTTATGTATTGCATACATTTTGAAATTTAATTTTTTTTTAATCTTGAAGAATCTGTTCTACTTAAATGGACTGAAGCTGAAACTGAGGTATTAAGGAGTGAATGAAATAAAAAATATTAGTTTTGCTCCACGATTTTCACTAATTATTACTATTTAAAAGAATTATTATTTTGTCCATTAACCTAAATGAACCGCAGTTTTTGTGATTTTTCCTTGCCATTCAAAATGTGTATACCAATTCCTTTTTTATTTGAAGAATCACCTGGTAAACCTGATGTACTTTTAATAAGATGTTTACAAACCTTTCTTTAGAATTCGTTCCCATATATTGAGTTGAAATTTTTTTTCTCATCGTATCAAATTAAATAACGAAGATGTAAAATAATCTTTGAATTCTTTTATGACTTCTGTTCGGCTATAAAATATCCTTCTGTTTGCCATTCAATGTGCTTTTTGTTATCGGTTTGCAGTTCATAGTAAAATAAATTGCAAATGGATATTTATAGACAAACTTTTGTACAATATTAATCAGTTAATCTGATTTAACTTCGGTGTATCCTTTTGTTTCAAATGTTATCATTTGAAGCTTCTCCATTCCTGGTTTTTGTCTCATAAGTCGGTCTTTATTGTGTCTACGTACCGATCTACCGATGTTGACATTAATAGCATGTTCGGGTGAGCATTTTCACCTAAATGTTCCCAATTTTACAACGTTTTTCTGAATTTCACTTGGTGTTTGAGTGTGTGTGTGTGTCATCAAATTTTCGATCGTTAATCTAACCAACTTCCCATCAAGCTAGAGCTTTGAAATTTTGGGAATCGTTCGTATTCGCCTAACAATGCAATATTTAGACGTTTACGACAAGTTTTAACTAATATTTCAATAATTTTAATAAGTCAAAATATTCTTTCCTCTCGGCGCTTTTAGGATTGAGGGAAAAAATTTCTTTCCCCCTCTGGGAGCACCGGGCACTCCCCTCGCCGCATGAGGTATCGTAAACCTTTTGTACTCACAAAGGGGATATACTATCTCCCCTTTACTATCTCCGAGATAGTAAGGGTTGCTGACTTTTAGACAGTAATCATTCGGAAGAAAGAAAGTTTCTAATATTTGGCGCCATATCTTATCACAATAATTTTTTCTGAATTCTGGTTCCCATTCTTTTTTTTTAATAGAATGACTTACAAACTTTCAAATGCATGTTTTGATTTTATGAGTATTATGAATTTTTTAATACTCTCACAAATGTCTCTTTTTAAGTAAATTTCAAAGTTAAAAATAACTAACAGTTTTAACTAATATTTCAATAATTTTTTCTAATAAACTTTGCCACCATTTAAAAACGTTGGTTTTTATATCGAATTATTGACGTTATAGAACTCATAAATAGTTGATTGTACTCTTTACATCTCGACAGCCAAAGTTACACAAGTTTGCCATATTTCAACAGTTTCAGAATCTTAAGAATTTTCGACATGGCATTAATAAGATGAGAGAAATTCGCCGACCACAGGCAAATCGAGGTTTGCTTCAGAAAGAACTCAAGACAGTCGCTAAGAAGATTTCAGACCACATGGTCATTCACGCTCCTGACCGCATTCGTCGACTTGTATAATAGCTGTACATGTAACTAATATTATTAGATACTTAACCTAAAGTCAATATCTTTTCTTGGAGTTAATATCTTTAAAATTCTCTTTAAAATTATTCAATCTCTTGAGGAAAATTGTATAATTGAAAATATAAAACTTATTTATATAATTGTTAAAAATAATATCTACTTTAAAAGAGATGAGGAAACTCACAATACATATTCAGATGAATTAAAAATTATTTCTGAGTTTGGAATTTTGTTTCCTTTTACATCGAAATTATTCAGATATAGATACAGCGTTTATTAACACAAACTATGCATTATTCGTAATTGAAATGGGAATTGCAGTTACTGATGAATAAATATATCTGTACTTTTGAGTATGACGCCCTTCATATTTAAAAAAAAATCGTCACTATAGAGTTTCCTTAAAATGAGACTGTCTTCGTCTTTCTTAGAGCAGATTCTTTTCAAGAAACCCATTTTTTAAAATTGTTTTTTGGTTTTCGGAGTATAATGACGAATCTAGGTCTCACGGTGGGTGACAACTCGACGTAAAGGGACGACAACCATTCGTCGCAGCAGCAATCAAAATTTTATTTAACCGCAAATGATTGCCAAATCAAAAGTAATATATCAAGTGGTATAAATTTCTTAACGCCTTCAATACATGACATCACACAATTGTAACACCAACTTTTCTTAGCTACGCCATCTGTTGTAAAAAAAAAAAAACTTTTCATACCACCCCCGTATACAGATGAAAATAATGAGACATGAAGAAAAACATAGAGACATGAGACCTGAAATCTTTTTATATATCCTCATTTGTTTATTTTCTTAGTTCAAATTAGATTTAGTTAAGATACATAAATTGGATCTCTCTCTCCCAATGGTAAAAATATTTTTCCAATTTTTCAAGACAATAAATATGGATTTAGTCATTATATTGGGGGAACTCACATTAGTTTTCGGAAAAACTGTAAGAGAAAAGAATAATATAGATATATTTTAATTGCTTTCACTTCCCTTAGTAAAAATGTTAACCTTTCTTGATTTTTTACGATTAATGAGGAAAACTTAGGGAACTTTCTGGTTATTCTTTACCATTTCAATAAGAAGTTAAATAATTTTCATTTTTTTGAAGTTTACCAAAATAACTTTGTTGTGTTTTTAATTTAGTTTGTATTAACGTCTCACTTGTAGCAACACAAGGACTATTGGCGACGGACCTAGTCATTTTGAACCTCTGTCAAGTGACGACCCCTAAGCTGGTACTCCCTCCCTAACTTCATCTTTTCGCCAACGGGAGGACTTTGGGCTCCAACAGACACCAGCCCCTGTTACACGGTGGGTCTTCAGCGGCTAAAGCTCGAATCCACGACTGAGCGAAAACCGCCTGCCACGAATCCGAAACCATGACCACTAGGCTACCGCGACCACATAATCCTGTTGTGAAACAAATGAATTACATTTGTGAATATTAATTTTTCTAATACTTATATATTTGAATATTTGTTCTAAATTGTATGCAAGCTCGCGTAATTAGTATTTAACTTTGAGTGAGCGGTTATCTTTGATATTTCACTACGCAATAAATTACCACAATCAAAGTAATAATAATAAATAAAATAAAATGAAATGAAGCAACTCGAATTTATCAAATGTTTATTTATATTATTACCTCACAGACTGTAATTTAACATGTTCTTTGTCAATTTTTGTTTGGTGTATTAATGACCATTCTCTTCAAAATAAGTGTTCAATCCAGCGCTGTTGTGATGTTAAAAGGAGTGAAAATGTATTAAAACAATCGAAAAATTGAATTTAGCAAAGAGAAATCATCTGCTTTTTCTTCGATTGCCTTTTTCTAAAAAAAAATCACGCAAACAAATAAAGGGTTTCAGATGAATATATTAATTATAATGTAAGAAACCTAGATTATTCTTTTATTTTATTATTTATTTTATAAGTTCCGGAAGAATATAAATTTCTAATAGTCGCAGTTCCTTTGGCCAACATTTTTATTTCAACTATCCTTTAATGAAATTTTTTTTAACTAATCAGCAAAACGAGATATTATTTGTAACCTCACATAAAAATTAATTCATCTAGGAATTAATAATACCAAACAGTAATATTGTGCATAATTATACATCAAATTTGTATTTCTCCAAATATGATTAAAATTTCACATAAATTATTACAAAATTGTGTATCATATAAACTCATTTCAAAACACAATTTCAAACTGTAAGTATGTTGGCTCATTAACCCGTTAACGGCTAAATTAACACGTTCCTTAAGGTCATGATAGTGATAACATAAACTTGCATAAATATATAAGTTTATTCTTTTCATTATCTATTACAAATGCTAAATTTCGCTTATAAAATATACTAAAATTTTAATTATAATTAACAGTTGGGTATCAATCCCATATTAAAATTTAAAAACAAATTAAATGCATAAATGAGAGTGAAAAATGTTTTTTCCATGTATTTTAGTTACTGTCAGAAAATTAATTTGAACATCCAAGATATTGTACAGTTTTATTTTCCGAGTCAGTCATGCGGAATTCCTTATAGAGTTCATCAAAAAATAAAGTATCACAATACGTTTCAATGCAAATTACTCAAAAGTGCCGTCAAAGTAAATGTTTTTTTTTATTTAATCCATGAACACACATGCAGTTTATAAATACAATACAGCAATATTATTCAAAGTATGTTTAAATTTAAACTTCAGAAACACTTTTTTTTTTGAAAATTTGATATATAACTAGACAATAAACAGTGGCTCCCGGAGTTTTCTGGAGTCACCATCAAAGTCCCTTCAGCTAAATAAATCCCTTCATTGAAAAATATTTGGCAAAATATACGTGAGACAAACAATATGCATCAAATACATCATTGTATTTTTAGAATACATCAATAATTATGAAGTGAGAGAAGGACCTGGAAGTATTTGGAAATCTTGAGACTATTCAAGGAGTAAAAAGGCCGATACTTAAGTCCTATGATGGGATTAATATCTTTCTGCTTTCTATTAGTTATTATCCAATGAATAAGTAAAGAAAAAGAAAGAATAACTCTCAGTAACATAAAAGTAAGTTTGATTTTTTCCTTAATAGTATTCTTTTGAATGCATATCTTAAGTAGATTTTTTAATCCCACGAAAAGCTGTTACTTTTACTGACAATTGTTCAATACTGCATGAACTGCACCAATTACTTTACATTTTTTTTTCTTGTTCTAATTTATATGTAATCAAAGAAAAAAACAGATAAAACATCCTTGTTTTAAAAGTAAAAAAGAATCCTTATTATTAGGCGACAACTTGAAACTTATTTATTAATGTCATATTAAAACAAGTTATTTCTACCCGCCCTAATGTAACATCTTAAAACCGTTTACTTGACCTCATATTAACCATTTAGTGAGATTAAGACGACAAATTCGGTGACAATAGATTCGTGCCACAGAATTTTTCGTAATTTTGAGATCTCTGAAGCGTTGCAGATCACAGCTCATGGTCACCAAACCAAACAAAAACAAAAACCCCGAAAAACGTCACACAGAAAAGAAAGTGATTTGACCTGGTTTCCTTCAAACCCTCCTCAAATTGAACCATTGCGGATCGTTTTTAGAATTTACCTCCAGGCTAAAGTGTAAATCGTTCCCATTGGAACTTCACTTTCTCTGCCATTAAAGCCCTGTGGTGTAATAGCGTGTTCTGTTATATATTGGGGGAAGTTTGGGAAACGCTTCTTGGTTGCAGCATTCATTTGTTACCGTGAAATCTGCCAGAAGACTGAATTGGTAAGAGCAGGGGATTAGCTAGTCTATAGCAATTGGGGTGATAGACGCCTTAGGCTATCGTGAATGACACGGTATGTTGTCCATTTCCAACCAAATAACGACCTTTCACATACTTTGCTCTTGTTTAAGCTGTGCGTTTGCCTTATTTGACAAAAGAGTTGAAATCACTATCTATTTGTAGCAAGCATTTAATATGATTACCGTACAGAAATTAAATTGATATTTTTAATTAATATTGTAAAAATATTTAACACTAGAGCAGAGAAATTGATTCCCTTATTTATTAAAAAAGGCCTATATTTTATAATAAAAATTTGCAAACAAACTCATAACTATTTTTCATTTTTAAGAAATACGATTCCTAATTTATTAATTAATTAATTCATTTTTCAGTTCTTTGATTCAGTGAATAAAGGAACACATAATACATGAAACATTGCAAAAGGTTATGCAAAAGATTTTAAGGAAATTTGTTGCAATATGGAACTCTCAAAAAAGAATATCATTTTTCTTATAACTACTGCATAATTTTAGTAAATGTTTCCGTGTTTGAAGATCAAAAATCTATACTCTTTGCATCAAATGAGTATTTGATTCTTTAGAATACAATTGTTTAAAAAGTTCTGCCATAATTATAAAAAAAAAAACTTATTACATTACAGAATTTCAAGATAAATTTACTTTATTTCCTTCTACTACAAACTTTTAGAATTTCAATTATTTTCATGAAATAAATAGAATTAGGCTTATCTTCGAAAAAGTAATATTATCTTGATTCGTTTTCTTTTTCCTTTTTTAGGAATTAATTCTCATGTAAAATTGTATTAAAATATAAAAGTAATAGATCAGGAATCTGACTAAATATGTAAGTTGAGTTTAGTTCTTGGAAATAAATTAGCATATTAAACTGATAAAAAATCAATTGATCATATTTTTTCTCCTTTGCATACTTATAATCTAATAAGGGATTATCCTTATGGATCTGCACCTGTCTAGTTAGAATTTAGCTAACTTTCTCATAAGCTCTTATAAATTTCCCCTTAGGAAGTGTCATTTAGGACTTAGTTAACTTTCTCACAAGCTCTTAGATTTTCCACAAGGAAATTTAATTCAATAAACGGATTTACTTTTCATATACTTCAAGTGCGCTTTTTTTGGCATATTAATTTATTCTAGAGTATACAATTCATTTCTTTCTGTATGTTTAATAGCTACCATATTTCTTGACCATGTATTTGGGAAGATATGAGTTATAAATGCATGTAATCAAATGAAAATGTGTGTAATTAATTTAAAAAAGTAAAACAAGTTGTCAGTTGTTTTATTTGGTAAGTGATAGCATATCAAAAATACCATTAAGAAAATTAATTGCATTAGAAAAGAAATTGCATTAGTACACATCCCAGGTATCAGTAGGTTTAGTTATAGTTATTTTTCCTTTCAGTATAGGTATACATTTAATTTAAAGTAAAATCACTCAAATATTTTGAAAAAAGGAATACCTTAATATAAAAAAAAAAAACATAATTTATGGAATTTTTATGTTGAGTTGTCAGTTTACAAAATACTTTCTTACAATTGTCTGTATTCAAGAAAATAAAGGTTAGTTAACTGACTTCTAACAAAACAAGCTCAAATATTTAAAGTTTTACTATACTTGGTTAACAGTCAGATCTAAAGAATTTTTCACAGAGGGATATAAGTATGCCTGTTAGTAACCGAATGTTGTTCAGTATTCCAAATGTACGAAATACGTATAGTAAAAATTCTTTTTTAAGCGTATGCTTTTGTATTTCTGAAGAACTCTATCTATCATTTAAAATTGGAGCTCTAAAATTGTGTAGAAATGGTTTTGAACAAGGATTCTTAACCAGAGATTTACGGACCCCTAAGAGCCTGCGGAATAATTTCTGGGAAAGGGGACATTTGTTAAAAAATAATTAATACATTCTTAATTTTAAACGATCACTGATATATAATTACTCTCATTTATACGCATTTGTTATTTTCCTCCTAATACTGTATACAATCAATTGTAATTATAGCTATTTTTTTTTATAAATAATGCTTAATATTTTTTTAATTAAGATAAATAGCTAGAGTCTTCATGCTATCGCTCTTCTTTAATAAATAAATATTTCCTTTATATTAAATTACTCCATTTTTTTCCTTCTTATTAAATGACTACATACAGTAAAATATGTGCAACAAAGTTCAAATATTTCTGAATCATATTTTTTACTGTTTTAAAAGTTTTTAAAAGTATTTAACTTGCTTCATTAATAATTTTAATATCTTATCGAGGGAATCACTCTTTTTCTCAGTATGGGTAAAGACATTCGTACAAAAAAATTATTTGTATGTATTGATATCACAATGCAGTAACATAATGGGCGATTAATCACCAATTTTATATTAAGCGATGCTCTATTGATATAATTTAAAATAAATAATTAACTTTACTCGTACAGAATCCAGAAGTATGTTACATACTATGAAACAAGTAGCTCTAAAGTGAATCAATAAAAAATACGTTAAATAAATTTCCTCCCATTTGAATCGAGACACGATTCCTCGGATATACTCTGGCCGACACAGGAAATGCATTATTGTGAAGATTCAGTTGCCTATATATGCAAAATTTGGAATACTCGCACATATACAAGTTATTCAGATGATCTGAAATGTAAGTTGGCAACGTGGTTATAGTGTGGTATAAAAAAGAACAAAATGGCGGATGAACCTGCAGTCGCAACTCTCTGTCACCTAGAGAGTCGAAAATTTAGAGAAATTCTGCGATCCGAGTGGAATCAGAGTTGATTGGACAATTGAACCAAAAGCAGTTCTAGTAATTGGGTGATTTTTAAGAGGGATCAAATTGTAGGTTTACGTACAGTTGGTTGGTCTTACAGTAATATCACTACTGAAATGCTGGTAATTGTGTCCTCTGTACATATAATTTAGAACAGATAGATTGAAGAATAAAATGTAAATCGTCGTGAAAGACCAGGTCCACCTAGACGTACAACAGAACGTACGAATCAAAACATCCGAAGGAATGCGGTGGTGACTCCATAATCAACTACTCTCGACATTCTGCAGAACGTGCGAGACACTTTGGTTACCTTATTATCTGATAGAACAATTTCACGACTATTGAATGAAAGCAGATTGTGCACATACCAACTTTACGAAGACTGCCATTGACAGCCAATCCACCGATATGAAAGATGCGAAGGTGTCGAGATCGAGTCATTTGGATGACTAAATAGCACAATGATGAGTTCAGCGATGAATCTCGGTTCCGTTTTTCTACTAATATTTTCCAAGTGAGAGTCTGGAAGTGTCGGGGAAATACAGCCGAACTCTACAACTATCGTTGAACGACATACCACTTTTCAATGGGGCATAATGATTTAAAGTATGGGGTGCAAAGAGACACGATAGCAGGTCACCTTTAGTACGCATCAGAGGTACTCATAAATGGATGGCACGATGATACGTTGATAAAGTTGTACTACCTTACGGTTGCATAATGGCCTTTTTTTCATTTTGCAGTCGCACGGTATCCATCAGCAAACAAGCCTAGTAGCATGTTAAGTTGCCTCTTTGACTTGCAATATCTTCTGATCTCTCACCGATCGAATACACCTGGGACATTATTGATTTATTTTATCTGCTCCAGCATCAATTAAAGGACGAACTATGGATGATGGCTGAAAGTTAATGAACTTCCATCTCTGGGGATGAATATTATTCGAGGGCATGAATGAATCCGTATGGATTGCTGTATTAAATTATGTTATAAATAAAATACTTTTTTACGTTTGCTTTCTCTGGCTGAGTATCAGTTTTCCTCACATTCTACCCACGCAACGAATGAAATGTATGTTAATCTGGTGTTAATTCATTTTAACTTTAACATATAGCTTTAATACATAGTTTATTAATAGAAATTTATTATTGCCCAGCTTATTGAACCATTGCGATGTAGTCTCAAGACTAAAGTTTCATGGAATAAAAGATAATAAAAAAGATCAATAATAATGATCACCTTAATTAAACTTATAATATTTTTATTGGGAGATATGCTGAAAGAAACGGTAATGATTTGTTGTAAAATGTAAAACGTATAAAATTTTTCTAATTTAAAACAAAATTGATGCAAAGATTTTGATTGACCGAAACACATTAAATAAAAACCAAGCAGTTCTTAGATAATTCGATAATATGTTATCTCCACATTCAAACATGAATCCAAAACAAATTATTAAAAAAAGAAATTATTTCATGCAGTTGTGAAGCCCATTTTTTTCAATACATTTCTCCTTTATATGAAATACATCTCAACATGTTTAATTGAGAAAATGTGATAAGTATTTTTGATGTTTCCGAGAACTAAAATATTAACTTACACTTTTACTATTTTTTTTTATTCTTGTAGAAAAATGTTGCTTGATGTTATATTTACGGAAAGTCTTCTAACTCATGGACTCTTAACAAGGATTCGCGGATCCTTTTTACTGAACACGAGCTACATATCTATATTAAAACGTTTTTATGTATTTCACTTGGTGTATGTGTGTGTGTCATCAAATTTTCGATCGTTAATTTAACCAACTTCCCATCAAGCTAGAACTCTGAAACTTTGGGAATCCTTCTTAATCGTCTAACAATGCAATATTTAGACATTTGCAACAAGTTTTAACTAGTGTTTTCTTTAATACTGCAGTTTAGCCCAACCACTTGGTTCGATTTCAAAAATTGGCGATTTTTTTTTTGGCTGAACGTTAAGTCCCTTAAAACGGAACAGAGTAGCCTCATTTGGCAAAACACCGCCAAATAATTCTTGTCGCCAAGGATGGTTGGGTTAAACTGCATTCTAACCATTTAATTTGCCGGATGAATTAATAAATTTTAGTTAGTTTTAACGTTTTTATGTATTTCACTTGGTTTGTGCCTGTGTGTGTATCAGTGCGTCCTCAAATTTTCTATCGCTAATTTAACCAACTTCCCATCAAGCTAGAGCTCTGAAATTTTGGGAACCGTTCTTACTTGCCTAACAATGCAATATTTAGATATTTGCGACCAGTTTTAACTAATATTTCAATAATTTTTTAATAAATTTTGTCACTATATAAAAACGTTGGTTTTTATCTCGAATTATTTTCACAATAAATAACTTTTTGTAATTTCTGCAGATATTTGCGATAAATTTTAAAATAATATCAGAAATGAGGGACGTCAAGAGCATTCCACCTCAGTTTAATGTTCTTCATATACATTCACAATAAATTAAAAACATTCTTGTTCGGCATGAAACGTTTTACGACGGTCGATTTCTATTTGATACAAACTGGATTTAACACTATCCATACACCTAGCAAATTTGTCATTTGACGAGGGCGACATCATCATTTGAGTTAGTGCCCCATTCCTTCTTTTCAATCCTGGCTAGGTGAAGATTTAGAACTTCAATAGGTTTAACGTGCATCAGTCCTGATATTCAACAACAACCCAAGCCGGAAGCCATCAGTTGCGAGTCTTATTATTCTGCAAATCGTGTTACAATGATCCCAACCACGGAATTTATTTTGACATGTGGATAAATAACCTTTTTCTACATATTGAGTCCATTTAAGAGGCTATTACAATTACAGTTCCTGTATATATATATATATATATATATATATATAATGCAGCTCATTTCCATTTCAGTGCATTTGGTTTAACAATATCAGGAAAGAAATGTGGATCCACTGGAAGAAGCAGAATCTATAAAGCATTATAAAATCATACTAAAAAAATCAGTAAAAATAAAAGCAAATCTCCCCTCTAAAAAAAGAGACGGTGTGTCCTATATAAAATTTAAGAAAATCGAGAGAAACATCATTTTGAATAACCGACTCCAGAATTAATTAAGATAAAAATTAACAATATGGTAAGTTTACTCTGTGAAGAATTTTCATTAGTGAAGAACTTTGTCACATTCAAACTATTTTTACTACATGAACACCTCTCCATGGATTAAAAAAATTTACAACTCGTCACCCATTTACTTCACACAAGAAACTCTTAATTGCTTATTATTTGAAGAATTTTATCACATGGCCGTGCTGTATTTTAATTGCGTAATCAGCTTTAACACAAATATTAAAGAATTTACTTAAATTATTATAAAAATTTAAAGGCTCCTTAACTAATTTAATATTTTGAAGAATATACTTAAGTGATAAATTTCTATAAATATTTAAGCTGAAATTACTATCGAAGATAGTCAATTAATTGGGAAAAAAATAATTATTTCCTATGCCAAAAATATTACTTCTAATCCCTTTATCTACATTTTATTATATAAATATCTGAATAACTTGTTTTATAAGAGCGCATATTAATTTAAATCAGATTTAAATAATTTGGATAAAATGATAAATCGGGCTTAAAATCTGGGTTTAATTTAATTTGAAGAAATATAAGTTCATCTCCATATCGGAACAAAGTGAATTTATTGTACAGAAAATTTTGTTCACAAAAATGTAAGTAAATATTAGCAAGATTATTACTAGCTGGTCCATCTTGTGGTATACCGTTAATTTGGTTGTATTTTAAATTATTATAAATATATAATTTTCTTTTAAGATATGCTTAATTCATAAGATATATAACTTTTAGTTTTTTGTAAAAAAATAACCAGAAGAACATTAAAATTATATCGTATATATATAATGTATAATCGTATTATAAAGAATTTTCGAAGACAAATCCTTAAATTGAGTAAGTTTCTTTAGCATTAATATAATTAATAAGTTTTTAAGTATTTTTAATGACAGTTTTATCAAAACCATTAATAGTTTTTTATAAAATATTTTGTATGATTTTACCAGCTTTAATATCGTAAAAGGTGTTGCTATTAAATAACGAGACTGACGTTGTAAAGTATTTCATTTTAATGTCATACATATTTTATTATTATCATATTCAATATGCGCTATTCTTCAGAACGCTCCATTCGAATCTTCTTTTGTTCGAAACATTGCTGAAAGTCTTCTGTGAGCTCCTTTAGCGAGCCATTTCCCTTTCACAGCTTGAATGGACTCAAATCTTGTTCCTTTTAATGCAGATTTTACCTTAGGAAACAGATAGGCGGCGGAAGATCCGGCGATTAAGGAGGATGGTTTAACAGTGGGATGCTATACTTGGCTAAAAACCTCTGGACAGACAATGTTGAATGATTTTTCTTTCCCCAATTCGGGTCGTTTCCTCCTTATTCTTTCACGGAGTTCAGCAAGAATATAATGTTGATTAATATTTTGACCCAGTGAAGGTATGCAATCCCTAAATGTAGAAAAAAAAAATCATCATTGCTTTGGATTTTGATTTGCTCATTTGAGCGTTTTGGGGCTCTCTGTGAAGATGGGCTTTTCCAGTGCATGGATTGACACTTCGTTTCAGGATCATAAGTAAAAACTCACGATTCGTCCCACATTCTTATCCTTTCCTATAAGTTTGGGTCATTTTCAGTGGCATTCAAAGTGTCAATACAAACATTTCTGTGAGCTTCTTGTTGTTCAGATGTGAGAATTTTGGGCTTCATTTTGGCACATACTTCTTACTTGTTAAAAAATTGTTATGTAAAATTTACCATACGGACTCTTTGTCAATTCCTACAGCTCAGCAATCTCACGAATTTTTAATCGATGGTCATATCGAACCAGATAACTTATTTTTTCGATATTGTCATCCGTTTTTGACGTGGAAGGGCGATTCGGGGTTGAATCACCTTCATTGTCTTCTCGGCATTCTTAAAAAACCTGAAACCACTCAAAAACATGTGTACATGATAAACATTCAGGCTATAAACTTATTTTAATAAATTATAAGTTTCTGTAGCGGTTTTTTTCACGTGAAATTTCACATCAATTCATTGCTCTATTGTTACATTTGTCACTCATCCAGCGAAGCAAAAAATAATAATAATAATAACTCTAACAGGAAAGAAGGCTATGACTATGCGGATTTGTTTACAGAAGCGAGAGGAAATGCATTCGAAAGAGAAAAATTCATGTTAAATAGCTGGCGGTTCCTGGCGTTTGGCGCATGCGAACTTCTGTAGCAGCGTCACACTCGTTATTTAATATCCACATTTCGTAAGAATTGTTATCATTAATCATGCATTTAAATTTATACTTAATGAAATATAGGAACTAAAAAGATTTGAGGAAATTTTGTAACATTTACAGAATGACCTATTTTCTTGCATAAAGCTTTAATTCTATTGGTAATTTCACTATCATTCTTAATAGCTTTAATAAAAGTATTATCATAAACAAGATGCTTATTAATCATTATAGCATAAAGGGGTTTTTACAATTAATAACATAGCTCTCAGTGACCTTATCAATATAAAAAATAATGAAATCATCTTGTAGGATATATTACAGTACTTTTCAGACCTCTAAGTTGTGCTCTCTTTTATTTTAAAATTCATATACTTAATCTAATCATTAATACTAGCGAATATTCTTTAAAAGGTCCAAAAGGTAAATTATATTTAATAGCTAAATTAATTAAAAATTATTAATGCCTTCATTAATTTTTCTTAATATAATTATTATTGTTAGAAATTATGTCTGAAACCTATACCTTTATTCATAGTCTGAATGATTTTATTAGATTACCTGTAGTCACATAATCATCTGTTGGTATTCTTCACACACATATTAAATCTATATAAATATATATATGAAGAGATTTATAAGAAATTAAATATTAATAAGGCTATTGCATTTGAAACTTTAATTGTTTAGTTATGTTAGTCTTAAGGAAAATTGCATGATTTTAATATTAAATTATATAACCAGATTATAAGTATATCACAAAGTAGGTCCTTAAAGTAATTGTTTAGCCAATATATATTTGTATTTTTATGAGGTTAATTTTTCTATTATAATATTTTTAAAATGATTAGAAATATTTTAAAAGTAATTATCGTTCAAATTAATAATAATGACGTTAAAACATTTATCTTTTTACCTAGAATATTTAAATTAATTGCAAACTGATGATAACATTTTTTTAAAAATGGAAAGTAGTAAGATTTCTAGAAATATATAAGAAAAAAAGAGATCTATTCTCTTGATTCATAAAATATCCTTATGGGGAAACTCGTTTAGCCTGAATAATATAGAAATGTAATTTATAATCGTATTTTACGTCACATTAGACTCAAAATTAATATACAATATATTTTTATTAATTTGGATAAATTTAGAAACGTTAGTCAGCAAGCAGCTTTTTCTTCGACTCCTATTAAAAGTAGCTTAAAACTCAATGATTATAAAATTTAGTTTTTTTAGTGTAGAATTAGTAGCTAATTTGCTTTAGTCAGTTTTGGTTTAATTTTTTCTGTTTTTAATTTTTTTTTTCTCCTTTTTTCACTGTGCTTTCATTTTTGTTTTTAAATTTTTCTTCCATCAAGGCACTTTTTCCTTGATGGAGGTCATTAATATGCTTCTTTCTTTAGATGGAGTGGGAGGATTTTCATTTGTATCAATATTGTTGCTATGTATGGTTCCTCATGTATGTTTTTGTTATCTTTCTTAATCTGATTTATTTATTTTGGGATAGTTCTTTTTTTATTTTTATTTCCATTCTGTTCAGATTTAGCACGCTTCTTTGTCTATTGGTATACATTACTTGATTTCTTTCTTTCTTTTTCTTTTTTTTTTGCAATCTGTTGTATTTTCTTCCTGATTCTTTTTTGAACTTATGGAGTTTCCATATTAGCTTATAACTTTTTCTGTTGGGATTTTAGGGTACCTATTAAAATTGTTTTAACAGCTAATCTGAAAAGAAGTCATACTCAGAATTTATAAATCTTGTATTTTCTTTTCTTTATGGTCTGCATTTTCTTAATTTTCTTTGTTTTTCGTGTTTATGATTTGAACTTTATCTTCTAACTATTTTTATATGTTTAATATTCTTTCAAGTTACATTGATTTTTTTCTAATTTGCTTATTGAATTTTTTCTTTTCCTTCCGTTATAGTTTCATGCAATTATTTTTTTTTCATTTTGTTTTATACTTTAACAATTCTAGTAATTTTCTTTTGAAATTTTTTTTTATGTTTTAATACTTGTTTCTATACTAATTTTATTTAATTTATTCTAATATTTCTTCTTATTACTGAATTACTGTTTCCATTATATATATACAAACACAAACACACGCGCGCGCGCACACACACACACACACATATATATATAACAACTGAAATAAATTTAAAATTTAAAATTATATAAAATAAAACTAAATCTAATTCCCCAATGAAAATGCAAACCCACATATAAATTTCTTTTTGGGGTTATAAGATAGTAAAGTAAAAAAAAAAAAAAAAAAAAGGATTGCAAAAACCTATAAACAACCATGGTAAAAAACCAATAAGAAAAACTTTAAAATGGAAATTACAAACCTAAGCATGAAAAAGAATGTAAATTTTTGAGAGAAATGAATCAAAATAGAAAATTAAATAGAATATTTATAAATTCTAAATCTGGCTTATAACAGATTAACAGGTTTAACATGTTTAATTGGCCCAACATCTCGCACAGAAAAAAATATTATATAAAAGTATGGAAATCCGAAATGCTCAAATAATATTCAGGGCAATAGACTACATTGTAATATGTGAAACTAAATAAGAAATACATATACATAAGTACCTTAATATTAGTCAAAGAAAACAGAGAAAGAACAATCCAAAAATTAATCAGGTTAAAAGTCTGAAAACTGACAAAAGGGAGGAGAATAGAGAAATTAAATTAAAAAATAAGAAAACAAAATGAAAAGAGAAAAAAATACATTAAAAATATAAATACAAAAATTAAATTTTTTTAAACCAAACAAAACAAAAAAACAAAAATAAAAAAACTAAAAATTATGATTATTATATTTTGAATTATACTGAACAGAATTCTAAGAAAATTTTGCATCCAAACAAATTTTCTTTAACTTCTCCAGGTTATTAAGAATATACTGTGATTTGAAAATATTCTGATATTATGCAATATTTGGCTATCAATTTAATTTCTAAGAACTTAAAAGAACTGCAAATTAAGGGAATTTTAAGTATCCTATGAGTCCCTTCTATCGCGAAATTTAATTATCTTCAAATTAAGAAAAATATGCCCAAATATTCCACTTCACTCACATTATTATTAGTTTACATTAAATTTAAATATTCTGGATAAAAAAATATATGAAAAATATACCATCTTTATTATTATTAATTTGAAAGAAAAAAAAAACATCATCAATATATAAAAAAAATTCTAAAACTTTTTTAATAAAATTTATCTTCATAAAAATGTAAACAAATATTGGCTAAATAATTACTTGCAGAGCCACCTTGTGGTATACTTTTAATCTGCTTAAAAATCTAATAATTAATAAAAAAAAAAACATATATTTTTCTTTCAAGTCTATCGTAACTAAGTAATTATGTTTTTCATATGCAATAACCTTGTTAATGTAAAATTTCTTTAAATCTCTTTAAGAACTTTAATAGGATCCTCTATGACTGATTAATTTCATTGACTCTGCGCTAGAAGCAACACGAGGGCTATTGGTGACACACCTCGTAATTTTGAACTTCGCTCAAGTAGAGAGAACGACAGCTGAGCTAGCACCTCCATCTCCAAACTTCCACACCACACTAACGAATCTTCTATATCATAGAATTTAAAAGATGAAAATCATAACTATAAATAGCACAAACCTATTAATATTATTGTAGTACTATATCAGCACTATTCCCCTACTTATACATAATATTTTGTAATTTTTTTCCAACAAAAGTAATATATGCATTCAAACCATTAGAGTTACTGTTTTAAATTTTATAGGGTTTAATGAAATATTGGTGTAAAAAGAAATTTAGGCAATTTAACATTATCAGTAGTGACGAAAATTTATAAAATGCGAAAATTCTATTAGAAATTTTCTTTCCTGATATATATATATATAGTGGGTGGAATGCAAATATCGCCATATTTGCAAATCATTGAAAAATTATGCTAACCGGAAGTTGTCAAAAGACGTGTTGTCCTTTAATGTAGGATGAACCTTGGGTAAACAGGAATTCATTTGGTTTGACACAAAAGGAAAATATGTACTTCTTCGAGCCTTTCAGAATCAACTTACGAAATTTGTTTAGTTAACCACATTTTTTAAAAAGTATCGAATATTCCATTAGAAAAATGGGAAGAAGGCTTTTTTTTTGTTAAAAGTATCCATTTCCTATTCGACATTTCTTTCCGTTTACATTTCTCTTTCTTTTTTTTTAACGTAGTGAATCATTCACATATAGAAAAGATTAATCGTTACTTATATTTGGATTAATTTTGTCGTAAGATTTTGTAGATTGATTATATATAAAAAACGTGTCTTTACCTAAACAATATAAATCTTCTCTCTATATCTATACATTATACTCGCAACTGGTCTATTAAGAGATTATTGCACTTTCTTCAGGCGCCATGGTATTAAAAGGAAATTACATAATTGTGTGGATAGTATAATGAGACGATATTCATTTATAATTTTTCCCGTTCTCAATTATTTAATTACCTTTTCCTCATTGCACAGTTTGTTGTTAGAACGAGCTAAATCAAGCCATTTTTAAGGAATTGAATGCCAATAAAATTAATGCATAATCTTGTATTTTGTTAAGAAAAGGCCGAAATTAAAATTGAAGCTTTTATTTCCTATTCTAAGATAAGAAAAATATTTTAAATCATTTAACTTTACTTGAAACTTACAAAAAATATTTTAAAAGGTCAAAAAAAAAAAGAAAAAGAAAGGAATTCAAAAGAAAAGAAAATGTCATTTTTTTCTGTTATGATACTATGTAAGATATTGTATTATGCGCAATCTTACGATCAAAACTGTTTATTATAACAATAGCGACTTTTCTCTTTATCTCTATTGTTTTTTTCCTCTTCTGCATCCAAAATTATCCATTCATGAACAAAAGTGGCCTGAATAAGTAGGCGTACAAATTAACCATTAGTTTAAATAGCTTATGTTCATTTATATTTTAGCGATATAGATTTAAAGCATAGGTATTGCATTCTAGTACATACGCAAGCGCAACAAACACTAGCATCTGACTGTTATATATTTGAACGCTAAGAAATTAAATAAAAAATTAATAATCTATTTAAAAATATATATCATGGAAAATTTCTAATTCTTTGAAATAATATAAATACGCTGTGTTAATAAAATAAAAATCTATTTACTGATGTGTTATATATTTTGTATATGCCATACTTATAGATTATTTCTCGTATTGCTGCTTAATAAATTCCTGCAGGTACCCTATTTAAATTTTTTTTTTTTTTAAAAAAAATAAATTTCGCGTTTATTTATAAATAAACTAATTATTAAATCTATTAGGTTGCTGTTTTGACTTAGCTTGCTGAAACTATACAAACAATTACTGTGACGCATAATATATACATAAAACCACTCAAAACTGTCCGCTAAATATTTTATATACAATTCATCTCTTATAGATTAAATGCTTTAATAATAACATATGGTTTCTTCAAGGAAAGCGAGTTAAAAAGCTAGTAATGTAATCTTTTTTAAAACGCGTTAATATATAATAAATAGAGGAAACTAAAGCGAAGTTCATTAAGCAATGATAACTATGTATACTTTGATATTAAGTTGATAAAAATTATTTGAGGATACTAGAACATGCGTGGAAAAGTAAAATATCGATTTTAAAATTCTTTCATTTTGTGATGTTTATGTTTTAAATTATTCGTAGAGCTTAAGTTTTTTTTCTGTGTGTCTAATAGTATTTTAATTGTTTTATTGAATTACAATTGTATTTTCTTAGTCAAAAAGTTTTTCTTTTCCTTTAAGTTAAATATGAATATGATTTTTTAAATACATTTGCATTTAGATATATTTTTTTAAAAATAATTTTTCATAAATTTGCAAAATATTTTACTTCTCGTATTCACAATGCATAAAAAATAGTGATAGAACATTCTTTTTTATTATTTTTATCTAAGAAAGGTGTTTCTTAAAATTTAGGCACTACTTAGAGCAGAAATATACTTGGTTCGCTGTACATAAGCACCTTTTTATAACATAAAGAATTTGAAACACTATTTATATTGTATAATAGTTTTCTTTAAAATGGTACTTAAATGCAAATATATCTCATAAATCATACCCATATTCACTTAAGAGAGAGAGAGAAAAAAATCATTTTGGTAAAAAAAATTACTTTTACAGTTCTGTTAAAATATCCTTATTAGGCGCATAAAATTGTTTTGTTCTAGTGATAAATTAAAAAGATGTATATTAAAAAAACAAGGAGTCTTAGATATAGTAATCCACAATTCCTCTCTCATACCCAGGTACCTTTAAATTATTAGAAGGGAAATATTATTGAAACCTTTGATATTTAATTATTCAAATTTTTATATAAATCCAGATCAGTGCATTTTGGAAACTTAGTGTTTTTAGCTTTGTATTGAGAAAAATATTTCTTTAGAGTTGTAAGACATACAAATATTTTTTACTACAGCGTGAATAAAAATATTTAAATATGAAAATGTTACGAAAACTGCAAAATTGTTTGAAATTTAAAAACACCTAAGAATTAAACCAAGAATGATCAAAATAATATTCTTTTCAGAACTTAAACTGTTTATCAGAAATTAAATTTAACTTGATTTTTAAGTAAATGCAGAAAGAAACAAGCACGTACATGTTTTATGTACGTTGCATAATACAGTTAATTAAATTTTTATATTTTCCTAAATTTATATTTCTGATGTTAGCACACAAAATGTGAATAGAAGTTTTGTTATATGTTTTAAAAGAATAGTATACAAGAAGAAATATTTAGGGAAAAAATTATTAGCGAAAGGTAAAATTTGAATGAAACACACACAAAACGGTTTTAAAAGGACTGAAATTGCTTGATGTATGTAATAGTAAAATAATGTATTATTTATAGTTACTAGAATATTATAACTAAAAGTAGAATTTAAAACTTTAAAAACTATAAAATAGTAGTATTTAAAAGTAGTATTTATACTTTAGCATATAATAGAACTGAAAATATTCACTGAATGTAGTATTAATTATAATAATATATATATTTATATATACAAAAATTTAATCTTATGGATTAAAGAAAAATATTTCATTAAATTTTGATTGCACTTCTGAAATGTTTTAAAATCAAAGCCAAATCATATTGCACAAAATAACATGCTACAAATTACATTTTTTACTATCTATAAATAAACTTTAGTTATTATAGATTTAATTTAGCTTGCACTTTTGCAGCTATGTACTTCTAGTATTATTAATTCCATTTTTTAAATTTTTAATAAAGTTAACTTTTTTATTTACAAATTATGCATTTAACCGAAGAAAAAATTAAGTGCCGAAAGAAATAAGGAATAGAAATTTTAATATACATTTAACTAAGAATGTTAAACATTTCTGCCCCTACTTATTATTATTTCATTTTTTTGTTGTTGCTGGAAATGACTTAATCTTATTTGTTTTGTTTGTTTATATATTGTGTCACAAAAGAAATAATTGGAAATTAATTTAAGTATTACATTACAAAAAAGAAGATCATTATTATTTTGCTTTTACACATACAGAAAATGTAATTTGTTATAAATTTAACAAGAAACTGTTAGTGGATCAATGATTCATTATTCACGCCTCACTGGCTAAAGAGAAATAACAATTTTTGGTGTTAAAATTGCGCGACTTTAATGCGTCATAAATACTCTAATTAAATTTCGTAATTCTTACATAACATTGATAATAAATAAATGGGAACGTTTCTAAATAAAGTCACATTGAGTCATCAGTACACTTGATAAAAAAAAAGTGCTCTGTGAAATATGCCACATATTTGATATCAAAAGATATTCAGTACTATGTTTTATAAACACACACACATGTATATATATATATATTCTAGTTCCTTTTATATTAAAAAACATCGAAAATTAATTATAATTTTTACAGAACGTCTTTCAAGAGGAAAAATAAAACGGATTTTATAAACAGGAAAAATGGTTAATTTCAGTGATACAATTGAGCAATCCTAAATATTACTTTACCAATGCATGTATATGCATATGTGATCTATGTAAAAGTAATAAATTCCACGAATTTCAAAATACCTTTTTCAAAAATTACTTCAGCATAACTACACATAACAAATAGAGAAAAAAATGTATAAAATAAACTTGGAAAATAAAATTTAGTTATAGTACAAAAATATCTATTACAATTTTTTTTTATAGGTCTCTCTTATAGAATAGAGAATAATATAGAAATTTCCAACTATTTTTGTTTTATGTGAGCCACTACACTAAGTGTTGATCAAAGAAATTCCAAGGAATGTGCTCCAAAAATAAAAAAAATATCTTAAAGATTTGTATTATTGTCACATATGTATTGTTAATTCAAAATTGTTTCAAGTATATGAATAAATTGTGAGAACCAAAACAAAATGTTCAGCTGCCGTCACAATATATTTGTACTTTTTAAATATTATAAAAATAAAATGTTAGTTTAAAAGATAATCGTATGCAAAATTTTATACAGTTCTTAAATATTTAATTGCACACACACGCACGTATTCTCTCTCTCTCTCTCTCTCTCTCTCTCTCTCTCTCTCTCTCTCTCACACACACACACATATATATATACATAGGTGTATGTGTGTGTTGAAGTAATTATGAGCCTATTCTGAATTATTTTAAATATTTGATATTAAATTAAGTGCAAAATTTTTGATTAAAAGTTTATAGAAGATTAGTGAATGGTAACAGTACATGATTTAACAAAGTAACACATCAATAAAAGATGAGAAAAAAATTATACATTTACATTCATAAAATTAGTTTGAAAACACGAAAAATTCTTCCACATGACATTTATTTACTTCGCTGCTTTTTTATTTAAAAAGGAGAAAAAAGCACTTCCTTTCTCTCTCTACTTCAGAGAAGAGTAGAATAAGATTTGTACGCTTAACGATCAAAAAAAAAAAGAATCAGTTATTAAAATTAATAATAAATAATTAGTTTTATAGGCCGGATAATTAACTTACATAATTTCGAGAATACTCACAAATGAATTCAACAACAACAAAAGCAGTTAATTGAACTTCATCAAAAGGCAAAACTTTACTCGTTTTTGAAGAACATTAAAT
>BMAW01039390.1:248883-260435 GCA_019974015.1 Nephila pilipes | reverse complement strand
ACCTTATTTAGAACTTAAGTTACAGGGACTTAAATTTTACTCGGAAGCTAATTTTTAATTGCATTTGAAAATTTGTTTCTGATTTTTTTCAAAATGAGTTTTCTCGACATATTCACATATGGCAACGTAGATATTAGAAAATGCTATGAATCAAATTAATTTAAATTTTGCAAGTAGCTTCCTTACATAGTTTTTAAGACCCCCTAATACTATCATGTTTGTAAAATTGATATGTTTTTCGTAAAAAAAAAAAGGCGTAAATCATGTATTGTTATAACTTTTTTTTTTTTTGATTTTTCATTGTTATTTAACTCGAAACACAATACAAATTGTAGTAATATGATTTTCATCGTAAAAGTAGTATCAGCCTCAAAAATTGTTATGAGGAATAAGATAAAATTTACAGAATAATGATATTTTTGTTTACTTTTGAGTTACGAGCGTTATTCTGATAACCATTTTATGTACTATTTTCACCCTGTTTTCCACTCCATTTTTTTTTTTTTGACGTAAAAGCAGATTATTAAATGTATTTTTCATAGTTATTGGTTATATTTTAGCATTAAAAAATATTTTTATAGCAAATATCAATGTATTTCAAATAATTTCTCCGAAGGTGTAGGGTACTTTAAATAACAAAAAAATAGTTATAACTATTTTTTTTAAATCACGCTTTCAAATTTAAGCACAAATAGGAATTTAACTGAAAAAAATATGAAACAATTTTGTAATTAAGAAGTTCTCGAGGTTTAAATATATATAGTTTATACTTTTACCTATATTCCTTGGTAGATCAGTAAGTATTTCAGGAGTAACCTATCATCACATTGCAACAAAATATAGCATTTATTTTATACCTTACGTATTCCTCGGCTTATAAGACAGCATTGATGTTTTCCTTCCTCTGAGATGTGTAGCTATAATCTGAAAAGGCCATGCTTTTTTTTTTTTTTATCACAACTGAAAATCTGAAATATCGCTGCGTTTTTTAAATACTCTTTTTACTGTCCAATAGTTCAAAGGGTATGAATTCAAGACTGAGTTTTACAAAAGCGTGATTTATGGAATATGATGCTTGCTGAACGTTTCGTTCAACTTGGTCACTCACATGACGAAGTGGGTTGACAGAGGAGTTATATCAGGTGTCATCATCCGTGCTTGATAGTGACTGCAGTGACCGAGTGGCCAAATTCAAGGCTGACGATAATCAAATCGAATATATGATCTATGATTGCTTCTCAGAACTAGGAAATCCATCACCACTAGTCCTTGGTATTGAGTCATTGCAAAGCTAATTTAGAATAAAAATGAAACTTTAGGAAATTTCTGTGTGCACTGTCCCCCAGATCACTACGTAGAGTCTAGGTTCTTTAACTTTCAAGTAAGTACCTCGGAGTCACGCTAAAAAGACAAAAGTCTAAGAATGCGATAGTTCGTTCATTTTAACACGACATATTTTCAACTTTCATCTTAAAAAGAATCACAAAAGAAAGTCTTAACTTGAGGGGGAAACAGGAGAAAACTTAACACATTATTGTAGAAAAAAAATATTCAAGTTAAAAAAGTTATTTAATTGATGTTCAACCCTAAATCAAGACTCGATTTATCACTGCCAGATTCAGAAGCTATATAAATAAACATCAATATTTTTTACAAATGGTTGAAACTCAACTCGTTTAATTTCAATATGTTAATATCCCTCCCGGTCTAATCTATAATCTCCACTGCTGAGATAAGAATTTTATACAGAAAAACTGGAAGATCCAGTGTCCTTTAATCCTCAATATATAAAAAATAGAACTAACATAAAATGGCGATAGAAAAAATAAGAATGGATCTAGTAACCATAATTACGCATCTGACTTTAATTGTTTTGTTAAAGTACCTTGGGAAAAAAACCGCGACTAGCATTATAAAAAAATGAATGGCGTGTAATTTTTTGTGACTGGAACAAATCCATTTTAGGACTTTTTTTTCTGAATTATTTTTCTACAATTGAAACTGAGAATTCTTCTTTAGATATTTCCCATAAATAAAGATATATATAATGTTTTTCAAAGCAAAACTTATATTTTATTTTATTTTTATCAATTTATTTATACTAAAATCAAATGTATCATTTTTCTTTAAATTTCTAGGAGAGATGTGAAAGAATTGGGAATTGCTGATTATTTTATATTTCATAACTGTACAAAAGATTTGAATTCTCAAATATCTATTATTCTTTAATGTAAATCTAGAGACAGTGGCTCTTTTTATTCTGTTACAGTTCTATAATGGCATTTCATAATTATGTGTACGGATAAAAATATTATCCTTATTTTAAAATATTTTAGCGGAATATTTAATCGATAAGAGCCCTAATGTAAAGAAATGGTCATTCTCTAACATTATTATTCACATGCAGTACAGATATAAATATTGATTCATTATTTTATTCTCTCTGTTTTTCACATTTCTCTGGAAATAATCAATGAACAGTTTCTGGTTCGATGGCCTCGGATTGTTCTAGTAGCTTTTATGTTTCGCTCTGCTAATTCTTTCACCACATCATAAGAAGTATAAAAAAGGGCTAAAGTATTGCTGTTTGAAGAGGATTAGAAGCAATTATTTGCAAAAAATTAATAACATGTTTCGTACCAAGAGGTACAGATTGGATTAATTGCCTTTCTTCATAAATTTCCATTTTACAAGACTTATCAATCGTTGGTACAAATCTCTATATTTCTTATTCTAATTAAAACTTGTTTAACGAAAAATGCTTCCTAAACGCATGAAATGAAATATGTAAATTTGAGGCATTTAAAAAGGTTTATTAAACGAATAATTTATGACCCTTCACACATACATAGTATTTCTCTAAAATAAACTTGTGTTAGCATCTCAACAAATTTCCCAAATAATCTCGATATTTTTTAAAATTTTTCTTTCAAATTTCTACGGATTCTTCCAATTATGCTTGAGGAATGATGATTGAGAAATCTTTTTAAATATTAATATCTATGCATGGAGTATTTATTTCTGTAATTTAACTCCGCTCATAATTAAAATATAATAAGGATTTTTTTTTGTTTCTAAATAGTAAAATTACAAAGGTTAGGTATAAAACTTCATTTTGATTAATTCCTATTTTCTAAATATGTAAAAAACGTACTTTTGTTTTTTAAAAATATTTTCTAGCAAATAAAATGATCTAATTCTGATTTTATTAAAAACTATTAATCGTTCGGTGATTTGATAGCCGAGGGAATACTAATTCAATCTTAGATATTTTATTAGTTTATTTTCTTAAATTATTCTATGTGTACTCGGAAAAAAAAAAACGCAATATTTAAAAAAAATATCTGAATTAAAGAAAACAAATCACGTCACTATCAATATTTTTTGTTACACTATAGTAAACTGTATGCTCCTCATATAGGGGAAAAAAATCACTTTGAATTAAATACTTTTTTTTTAAAAATCTAGTATAATTAACCATCATAAAGAAATTGCCACTATATTTTTGTTAACAGTTTCACTAATGTAAAATTTAATCACATCCCTTATATCAAACGAATGCAAAGTAACAGAAATCTCAATTAACATGGAATAACTGAGTGATATAACTTAAGCATTCCTGAACTGAAAACTTTTATGTTTAGGACAATCTATTTTAGTTTCTTTTTATTTTCAATTATTATGATTTCTTTTCGCAAACACCATACAAACGCTTACTCTCACGCCTTTCTATTTCATTTTAACTAAAAATGCAACTTTTTAAAATTCAGACATCTATGCAATATCGGGAAGACCCCTTTCATTCGAACTTTACTAATTTAAAAAAATCGTCGTGACAAAATATGCATAAAAGTTGCTCGGTCGGGAGGGATAAGATCTCGTCTTCAAAGAACGCACCGTTTTCACTGAAACGGGTGGCCGATTTCTTTTAACGAACTAAACTTTCCTATCTGTCAAGCGGATACATGCACACGGATTCGGACTACCTGTGAATCTGTGACAAGGAACTCTTCAAGCAGACCTACTTCAAGGCCAAGGTCAGTGGGAGGTCAATGAACCCTCTGGCTCTCCATACGTCACCACGGCTCGAATGTGGGACGCGCATTTCTTCACACTGGTCCATTATTTTTAGATGCCATTTAACGGAGTAGTGAGCATCTTTTCTGTTTCTGAAAAAAAAGTTCACTGTAACCCCAGACAGTTCAGCTATTCAGTTGCTCCTCCAATCAACTGCACAAGAAATATTTAAGGAAAAGGAAAGGGAAAATTAAATTTATACACATGAGAACGAAGGAAATCTGGAAGAGATGGAAATTTGCATGCGGAGGGAATTAGTTACGCTGAAAAAAGGGTTCCGTAAACTTTTCTTCTACTGTGAAGTATAATGACACGTGAATCATTTTTTTTTTTTTTTTTTACTGTAGGCGTAGGGTACTTAAATGATTGTGACGTAGGCGCAAAATATCCTCTAGTCTAGTCAATTATTGAAAGGATAATTTAAAAAAGGATATCCTTAAATAGCCATGAAATTTGGATCCTTGTTAATAAATTTTCTTTGACCGGCTTAAAGGAGTTTCTAACGTTGTATTCTATTTCGAAAACAGGATATAAATTCAATGGAGGTTTTCTTTGACAGCTTGTTAATGCAAGTGAAAATAAATGAATACGAGATGAATGCTTAAGTCCTCGTTGTTACATATACTGAAAAATTAGTGGGCGTAAGAAAAATTCTTGAAAACTCGAAACTTGAAGAACTACTTCCCATACTTATACAAGTTGTAACAGATTTTTGAAAAATGAAATTTGGTCAATACTGGAAGAAGTATTTTAATTCATTGCATGCTTAATTTTTTTGACAGTTGAAAAGGTTTTAATGAACTTTAAACATGAAACATCTGATCAATAGAAACTTTTTAAAGTGTTATACTTAAATTCAGAATATTAATGCAAGATTAGGAATATAGTAGGTTTAATATATTGAAGGTTGACGTACATCTGACCAAATATATATGAATACAATTATAAGAAGATAACTTTTATACAAGAAAAATACTTTTACTTAATTTATTAATTACAGTCGCATTTAAAAATTATGCATAGCTTCTTAAGCCTTCTAAAATTTGACCAAATATCATTTGACTTAACGAAACAATTTTAACCCAATTCGAATTATGTATTATAGATGCTTTAGCCACGTAAAGATCTTAAGTAAATTTTAAAAAAGACAATAAATTAGCAATCAAAAATATTAATTGTACTTCTGTTAAGTAAATATATGACTGTCTAATATTCTCTTATCACATCTCAAACAGAAGCTTTCATTTCCTTATTTGAGGTTATTTATATCCTTGTGTTGTTGTTATGATGTTTTTGTTGTTACAATGATGAAGAAAAAAAAAAATCCGTGAACCTCACTTAAAACTCAATAAATACTCGTACCTCAGTGAGTCAATCTTTATATGATAGAAAAACATTAATAAAGTTTATCATTACATCATTTATTCATAAACCTTATATTATAAACCTTCGGTTATTAGCAAACTTCTTAAAATTTTCTAGAGATAAAAGAGCTACTGATCAGAAGAAAATAGTACGTTAAAGTAAAAAGGATCTACACACTTTGAATGATATTCAGCTTATGATCTATTGAGTTTAACAAACAGGCATTTTGTTTACAATGTCGGCACAAATAAGGCAAACCATATTCGCAAATATTGTAAACAAACTAGAAGAAAGCCCATTTCCTATTTTAGGGCAATAGGAAAACAAACTTTGATTTTTTTCTTCATATCATGTATAAGGATTGTAATGATCTTTGACTGCACTTTATCATCAATTATTTTATATTTAGATGTTTTTCTTTATTGATAAGAGCTTTTTAATTCTTCTTTCATACTCTTTGAGACTTGTTGTGGAACCACATTTTCCCTTAACTGTGCAATTTTGCATTCTATATATTCTTTCAACGCATACTTTTTTGAACATGAATTTCACCTTTATTTGATATAATATTTAATTTGATACATTTTGTATAGTTTAAAATTATTATAAATAATGAAATTATTAAAAAAATTTATCAGATGCAGTTATACTGATCATTTATATAAAAAAAAAAGCCTTAAATTTTGATTGAACAAAAAGTAATATAGAATTATACTTGTTATATAGGCTATTGTTCTAAATCTTTTAGGGATCATACTGCAGTAAATTTATTTTTATAAGGCACGGATATAGTTTTTCAGATTTATTTGTAAGTTCCTTTATTTTAAATCTCGATGTAAACTTATAACAATCGTCTTTTTCAGAATTAGATCTTATGGTTGAAAAACACCTACAATAAATGTTGCGCGATGTGATTTAACAAGAGTGACAGTAAATAATTATAAAGCAACCGAAAAGTAGAAAACCTCAAGCTCTATACCCTAACTTTCGTTTTCGAATTGCAATTAAATTTACTACTACTACACTCATTGAATTATTTGCAATTTTTTTCCCAAATTTTTTTTTTTTTTTTTTTTTTTTTTTTTTTTGCTGTTTAAAATAATCGTATCATAGTTTAAATTTATAATCGGATTGAAACAGATACGATGTCAAGAATCGATTTTTCAGTTCGAATACCACGAAAAAGAAAAAAAAAAAAACCTAAAAAGGCGCAATAGCGTGAGTGTTGCAAATATAAAACTATATTGCATCTCAGCAGTAAAATTCTTTAAAAATGTGTGTGGATTCTTAAGTTTCACAAATTTAATGATTGCTTTGTTAATAATTAAAATATATTATAACAATAAATTTTTTTTATAATTGAGAAGCATGCATTAAAATTTCATCCTTTGAAAAGCATTTTTCGGTGAGCAGTCGTTTCTAATATTGCTGGAATAATGAAAGCTGACGGTAGCATTATGTCGACTTTTCAATTACTGAGTTTTGTTTCATTCATCACAAATTTAAAAGAAGAAAATAAAACCTCATTTTCCATTACAATTGTAATGTGCATTTCATACGAGTCAGAAGGAAATTAAATTTGTTTCATTACCTGGGTAAGAATTTATGCTGACTCTTTCTAATGTGATTTTTTTAATCTAAAATTACCTTGATTTAAGTGTTTTAACCCTAGACTTCAGATCTTATTCGATTTCTTTTAAATCAATATTACATTCTTATCCTGATGTTCGATTTTCTCTTTTAAATTTCAAATTCTACTTTCTAGAGAGAGAGAGAAAACAGATATAGCAACAAATCTTATTTAACTCTTCTTGCCTCGCCTAACAATGTCGTTTTTTATTTGCTTTATCCTTTATGACACGAAAAACTGAAAATCTGGTTTCTATTAAGGTCTAACGTTTGTCCTCTTGGTAACGTATTAAATTCTGCTCTTTCATTTCAATCGAGTTATAGTAACAGTTCCTTCTTATAAACCTGATTTATCTGCTTCTATGAAATCGTTACTACCAACACTTTCCAGTTCAAACTAGATTTAACAAGCCTCTCTGTCCTTTCTTCATGAAACATTTAATGTGCACATTTCCCTCAAATAAAAGACAAGTCATTCGGGGATAAAGATATATTAGTTGATGTCATCTTCTTTGATGAAGCAAGAGGTGAAATGTTTCATCGAGGCTGTGATAACAGAAATTTCTGCAGCGCTTTTGGTTGTAAGATTGGCGTTGCATCATATGGATGTTAGACATATTTTATGAAATAGTAAAAAAATTACAGTAAGAGAAGTTTCGATTGTTATGTGAAATTATAGCCGAAAGGGTTCTTACGGCGAAAAAAATTTCGCAATAATGATAGAAATTATTACTCTTAAGGTTTTCACATTTTGCTGTTCGAACATGTCTCTATATGATTTAACCTCCTTTTATTTGTTAAAGAATCATTTTAGTCTTTGTTAATGACACACTAAAATATTTTAAGCGATGCAAATCATCTGTAGAATGATTATTGGGAAGATAATTCTTCCAAATTCGAGTAATCTGTATTATTAATAATTCTCTATAAGTAGTTTTTTTTTAAATTTTAAGTACTAGATTATACTGAAAGTAAATAATTTTAGATATATATATCTATGAAACAAGACATGTTCTTTTTTATTTGCTATAAATATCAATAATAATCAACCCACAAATGTGTGGGTTGAAGGAGGAATTAATAAAATAAAGTTCAAAGTTTCATTACTTAAATAAATGACAATTCCTCGAGGTTCACAATTACTAGGTTCATCGCCAATAGCCTTCGTGTTGCTTCTAATGCGACATTAACAAAACAAAACCAAATCGACAATTCCTCATTTCTCAACATCACTGTTAGAGCTGATGCATCACACAGAGTTGATGCTCTGTTCAAAAAAGAAAATTTTATTTAAAAATCATTCACAAAATAAAAACGACGATAAGAAATTTACACTTTTTCATATAGGAAATATTAAGAATTACGTATATTGAAAATTAAATTTTTTTTGTGACGTTAATAAATTTAAAATACCAATAAACATCGATCAATAAATAAGGATATTTTAGAATTTTCTTAGAAGGAATTAAAGTATATTATAAAATTCTTCAAGTGGCTGTAGTAGCCTAGTGGTCATGGTCGTGAACTTGACGTCATTGTTTCTGACGAGTAGTGGGTTCAAATTCTGATACCACTAAAGATCCGTCGTAGGGCTGATGCGAGAAAATCTGTCGAGTTCTCAAGTCCTCCAGAGGTGTGGTAACGACATTCGGCTCAGGTGTCGTCCTTGTCACTTAATCGAGATTCAAAATTATGAGGTCCTTTTCCAATAGCCTCCTTTTTGCTTCTAAGTGTGACATTAATAAGTAATCAATTAACCAAACTTTTCAAAGTTTTGAAAAAAAAAATGTGCAAAACTTCGGGATTTTTGAAAACAGTATAAAATAGACAATTTTTCTCAAAGGAAAAATTAAAATATTATTGCATGAAGAGCAATTGACATTTTAAGTGATGAACAAGTTCAGAGTTACCAAATTATACGATTTTAATTTTTTTCACTGATGTGTTCAGGAGAAATATATTTCATCACTCTTATATTCAATACAATAAGAATAATAACACAAATAATCTGTTATTTATTACCAGATATTTGGAACTTCAAGGTGTAGAGCTCTTTACAATAATTTTAATCACATTTGGCTAAGTAAATAGCCAATTCAAAAAAATTATTTAAAAGCCTACTGCTTAAAGATGAAAAGTAGTAAAGTTTTTTGCAATATGTTTGACTTCAAAATATAACACAGGAAATGAAAATAAAAAAATGATCAAAAATTAAACTGCAATATGACCTTCACTTCATATTTGCATCTCGCAAACAATCGTTGTTTTATTTCAGTAAACCTCATTACTTCCTCCTATCTAACTCTTATTCAAATACAATTCTCCTTCAAACATTTCTAAATCAGTATAATCATTACAAAATAATCGAAGCATAGAAAAAAACGCTCAGACTAAAATGCTTAAATGAAATATACATCAGGAAATAAAGCATTGTAAAAAAAAACGTTAGCAACAGTTAGTTCACTTAATAACCCTCTCTTGTATACGAGTTCCACGTTTTGTCTTCATTTCCCTTAACGATACTTATCCATGTCTAATCTTCATTTTGAAGGACATTTACTTGACTTGTTTGCAGCTTTTCATAAAGGTCAAAAGTTGTTATATGCATATTATTTTCATTCCTTCTACAAAACACTATACATGACTTATTTTCTGCTATGCTGTGGATGATAATGATTAACTTTAATCCTTGAATACACGCTTATCTTCTGCTTTAGAGTTTTTGTAGCGTAGCATAATGAATAAAAATATTGTTTTAACTGCGATGTTTATTTACTTAATAGAAGGTCTTCCGCTGTATCATCAATAATAGTCACACGCTTTTATGTGACACTTAGTGGGATATATTCTACGAAAGGATGGGGTCTGATGCAGTAAAAGTCCGATACGTAGCAAGCTTGTTTTGTTTACAAGGTATTTATTTATTCGCCATAATCATTGTTAACAGCAAAAAAAAAATTACCATGATGTTTACATTTCTTATAATTTAATTAAAAAATCGTACTTCATTACTGTCGTTACGAACAGCAACAAATCCATAGAACAGAAAAATATGTAGATTTCTTTATAAAATAATTTTATGCGTTAACTTTATCACAATGTTTTACATTTTCAGAGAGTATGAAGGTGAAATAAATTTACTGTTAAATTATATCTAAAAAATATTTCTTAGAGTTCTTGAGATTTAAATTTTTTTAAGTAAAATTATGATGGCAGCGAAAACATCATCATTGAAATTACACATCTCGATCTTATTTATTTCTATTGACAGGTTAAATTTACACTATACGCATGAATTCATCATTTTTGCATAATTTTCAATATTTTTTTGTTTGTGAGTTGATTGCAATCGATCACTGAATAATTTGGAATTACAACATTAGATTGCAATCTGAATGATTCTATAGTTATATTTCTGTTGAATATATAGATTCATTTAATACGTCTGAAATTGATTATTATTATCATCAATCATTTCTCTAAAGCTATATAACTAAACATTGATGACGAGACTAGAAATGTTTGACTGTTGGTCGTATGCGAGATTATATTGCTGCTGGTATCTCTCATTCCAAATATGCATACTAATTGAAAATTTTATTTCCATTTAGGTTTTCTGTATAGCAAGCAGTTTTTATTATATCATGCTTTGTTTTTAATTGAATTGAGAATCAAATCCATAACCTATAAGAAACAACATTTAAATTTTTGCTATAAAACTATTGAATTAATGTATTTACAGAATTTACTAGTGTAATTCGGTTATGTAGTCATAATGAAATGAAAAAAAATATTAAACCTCTTTTTCTACCATAGATAAATTCTATTTTATTGTGTGCATTGAAAGAAAAAAAGTAAATTAGTTTCTCAAAAATAATTAACACCCTTAAATGTTTTAACCAGCAACCACAAAAATTAAGTCATCATTTTTGTTCATTATTTTCTTTTCTAAGTTAATTAAGTATTAAAAAAATCACAAAGAAACATTAATTCAGATTCAATAAATTTTAAGAGCTCACTGTATTCTCACTTTATTCACTTATGTATGTCGAATAAATTTATCGTAAAACATGCTTACATCTGAATTTATTTTAGAGTTATACCATATGTCTCTTGTTAGTTTAATTTGTTCAGTTCAATAGTTACTTTCATAGTATACTACATACTTATATTTATTCAATAATGGTATTTACAAGTAACAGTTGCAAGTATAATATTTAATTGTAATGAATACAAAATCGACTGAATAAAACTCCCATAAAATGAAAGATGAGTTGGTAGTCCCATTAAATTATCGACTATAAATGTGTACGTCTTTTTCAGATAACTATAAAACTGTTGAATTTCTCGAAGTATTTCCTTTCTTAGTAAATATAAATTCATTTCTTATGAACACACACACATATATTTATATATATATATACATACATACAAATATATATATATATATATATATATATATATATATATATATATATATA
>BMAW01039390.1:193577-248873 GCA_019974015.1 Nephila pilipes | reverse complement strand
ATATATATATATATATATATATATATATATATATATATATATATATATATATATATATATATATATATATACACACATAAACACAAAAGTGTATATATATACATGCATACACACACACACACACACACACACACATATATATATATATATGTATATTTCAATGCGGTCGTTTGCATCAGATACTGCTTGAGCATTAGATGTTTTACTTATAATGGAATGGAATTTCCATATTTTTATATAACAGTTTTCTTTAGGAAATGTTTATCTATGAGACAAGTTAAACTTGCTAATCTATCCTAAGTTTGAATCCGAATTTATAAATGTTATATATATATATATTGTAAACACTCCGTATTGTGTGTAATCTAAGAAATAATCCTCAGTTGATATTTTCGTATTTATTGACACACATAATTATAACTGGACGAAGAACACATATAACATTTACGAAATTAACACATATAAATATAATAATGATTTGCCGCTAACAACGAGCAAGCTGTGCCTATTTGCACAAGTTAAACAGAACACTTAAGAGGAGTAGAAGCACACAGCAACTGACTAAAACTTACTATCTCGTTATTCTTACAAAAAAAGGTACATACAACGTCATCTATAGGCGGTAATAATTAAAACATTTAGAATACAAATAAAAAAAATAATTATAAACATAAGAATTACATGAATATATATACTTCATATATTTTGAAGTTTATCTTTTTGATGTAGTTGTCATGTATTCTTTCATATATTTGTCCTCTTCCTTAACTGTTTGTGTGGTATACATATATACTCTTTTTATTGTTCTTCGTTTTATTCATTAAGTTATAAATTTATATCTTGAACATTTATTTCATGATAGTTTTCAAAATTGCTTCTGCTACTTCGTTACAGTTCAAGCAAAATGTTATGTTTAGTGTGCAATAACTTTTATTTTTAACATCTATTAATTTGAAGTACCTTATTTTCTATTATGTGTTTGTAGTTCATACTTTTATAGACACTGAAACATTAGCTGAATACATGTCAGCCTTTTTTATTTCTAACGTCATTGATAATATTTATGTATGAAACATCATGCATCAATACTTTTACAATGTTTTGAAAAATAGTTTATAAAATGTATTTTTGAAATTCGGATGCAATCAACACGATGGCTGATTTGAAAATGTTACGCAGACCGACTAATGATAACGAACAGCGAAATATTTGTGCGTGAAAATCAAGTAAATAGAACTACGAGTATTTTAACTAAATGAAGAACGTAATTAATTAATAAATTCTTACTTTTTTACTGACAAGAAAAAAAAACCCTTATAGTTTGAAAAATTGTCAAATATCTTTGATTTACATTTAGACATTCGTTTATAATCATGCATATATACTGTGTATAACTTGTCTTAATATTTTTCTCCATTTTAAATAATATAATTAAAAAGCAATTCATTTGTAGTTCTATTAATAATTAGTCAGAATTCCTCTTTCTTTATTTGAGAATTATTGAATATTTCCAATATCATTTCAACTTTGTGAAGGGCCATATTTTGTTTCAGGCGCTTTGGATCATTATTGTACAATTATTTTCAGAAATAGAACACACACGCTCATATAGTATACTCTGATATACTATGTTTATCTTACTAATTCAGAAATGATATTTATTAAATAGAAACTAAGTAAGTGTAATTAACTCGATTGAATTAGGAAAGATATAGAAACTATATAGAATTAAAGTTTTCTATGATCTCAAAAACAAATTCTAAAATTATGTCTTACAGTAAGGAATTTTATTTCAAATGATTGCTCATGAATATTTAATATTTGCATGCCATCATTTAAACATTTGCATTTTGCTGATACTACAATATTTATTCCTATTATCATGTTTACTACCAATAAAAACACATAAGATCAATTTCTCTATTTTTACTATAAAGATTAAAAATTCATTTGCTAACAACAAAAAATCAACATTTCAATGAGACTTGATTCTAGTAAGCTAATATTCTATCGCAGAATTTGGTTTGTAAAACTTGTTTCCTTACCGACGCTTATGAAAGACTGAGAAATGACATTATCAGCGCAGGAATAGTGCATCGCTTTCGCAATAATTGTCCAATCTTTTACAATTTTGTTTTTACATATATGTTAATGAAATCAAAATTGCTGATAATACTTATTAAGAGAGGTTCAAAAATGATTAAGAAGTTCATGCGATATAATAAATTGATTGGCAGCTTCTACAAATTTAGAATCGAAATTTAGAATTTTAAATAAATAACTGAATGCTAAAAATGATTGCTACTTAACGTATTTTGAATTGTAAATTGAAATTCCTAAAAAAAAATTAACAAAAACATAACATGAAGAGCATTTTTTCAAAAGTTGCAGAAAGTTTTCTATTACACAAAAATATTTTTGGATATGTTAATGACATTTATTTGATAAATTGCATTTCTTTATTTACAATCACATCTATTTTAAAACTATTATCTTGCATGGAAAATGAACTGTAAATATAGGGTTACACAAAATCATTCATCCTATTTCAAAATTCTGTATTTTCAAAAATAAACGACACAGCATTATTAGTAAAGCATGAATATAAAATAAAAATGTGTAAAATTTTTATTGTGAAAAAAGGTGAACCTTGTGTGTTCTTTGTGAAGCTATTTTAGAAGCTTTCAGGGAGTTTCTTCGTAGTTGGATCTGTCGTAATGGATCAAGTGATTTGATGTTATACAACTGACTACCTAAATCACCTGATATAGCCCCATGCGATTCCATCCTTTAGAGGTTTGAAAAAGATAAACCATATGCGCCACCATTATCCACAATATCATTTGAACTTAAGCAACGGTTTTCTGCTCCTGTACAATCAATTACGACAGGCATTTTAATTCGTGCTTGGCAAATATTTACGTAAATAACAATATATGTGTAACTAAAGGAAGTTATATCGAACACTTGATAAAAAAATCTTCTATATTTTCCATTTGCATTCATGCATTATTTATCATTCTGTGTTGTTTATTTATGAAAATATGGAATTTGAAATTGGATGAATCATTTTGAATAACCCTGTTTATTTTTAGGAACAATAATGGTATTTTCTTGTCTAAAAATTAATTTTCTGCTAGAACAAAAATGAAATCTAAAAAATAAAACTTGTTTAATCAGAAAAGAAGTCTGTGCAGATTTTTCATTGACACTGCTCTATTAAATGTAATTTTAATTAATGTAGTTAAAATAATGATATTTCGTTCCCAAAAGGACTTCTCTCGTTTTTAAAATAAATCATTTTAACTATGAGGATAATGAATCTGTAAGAAAAATAAAATAAGAAATCTATATACTCTCCCTGCAGAATCCAGTTTCTAATTAGTAAAATGTTCCTCGTATATTCCATTAATTAAAAAACAATTTGATTATTTTCATATGAAAAGAAAATAATAGTATTGAAAGATAAATTTATCAGCTGAGAAAACTTAAATATGCCTTAAGCAGAGCAGAATTACTATCGTAAGATCTCCATTTGAAGCAAAATGTATGGGGGCTATTTACAAAATAAATTCGCGGTAAGATATTCGAAGCGTTTTTGATCATTATTTTAAAAATATAAAATTCTATCTAAACTATGAAACGCACGCGATGTCATTAAATGATAAATAATTGTTAGTGTGTGTAAACATATTTTATAACAGTAATAAAAATTGCATAGATGTAGTTTTACATTTAGATAAGATATGAATCAAGATAATAGAGAAATGACAAAATAAATCTTAAAATCTCCTATTTAATTTATCTTCTAATAAAATTAAAATACCCTATTTAATTTTTCAAAAGTTTTTTAAGAGAAAAATTTTCTTTCATAGCAAAACATTTGAAAAGTAAACGTAAGTAGTACCAAAATAGCTAATATTTACATAAATACCATGTATTTAAAAAATATCATCGAAATAGTTAATTAATATTTTTTTCCGTTAGTCTCTATAAAAGATTTTATATGATAAAATATGAATTCTTGTTTCACTGTATAAAAATATAAGAAAAAGGAGTAAGAGAAAAACGAGAATTATTCAAAATCAATTGATTGACTTTAAAAGGCGCATTTTTAGATGCATTGCTTGTACAGAATATTTTAAAAAGCAATAATTAAAGGTTTTTGAACATTTATTATAAATTTATTCTTTATATTAGCAATGTATTTTAATAATACATTAACACTTGATTTCTGACATATACATTTCAACCTACAAGTCATATATCACAAGAGGATGTGGAAAAAAGTTATGGGAGTTGCTATAAGCTAAATAATGCTTCTCAAGGCAAGCAATACAAATTTTTAGAACATAGACATCAAATTCGGCACATTACATAATATCATTTTTATAATTTCTATTGTGATTCTTAATCTCAATAACTATTGCAATTTGCTCGTTCCTTCCATAGCTATTATAGGACGTTAATTAATTAAGGATAACACTTAACTGCACTTTATTTAATTGTTTCAATATTTATAAGATTATTGCACATTTAAACTATCACTATACATTTAAACTATGCAGAAATGATCATAAGTCTATTCTTCTGTGAGAACATTACCCCGAATGGATCGGTAAACTGTTCTGTTACTGGAGAGAAATATCGTTAAATGTTAAACAACTTTGTCATTCCGGTTCTTCAGCAAAGATAATGCTAGGGGGAAATCTTTTTCATGAAAATTAGAACCCTTATGAACATTGATTTGTGGGAGCAGCAGCTATTCGACAGGAATTCAAAACAGAAAAAGTCATTAGCCGCTGCTTTCCAATTGTATGTCCATTTTGGCTCCTTGATCTTAACCCATGCGACTTATGGTTATGGAATTATTTACAGTCCAAGGTCTATCAAAGAGTTGTCCTGGAATTGGCTATGTTGAAGGATAAAGTATCACGGACCGTACGGGAGATTTCTGCAGACATGTTACTTTCTGCTATTATGAACACGGAACCCAGAATGCAATAAATGGTTCACATAAACTGCGGCCGCATTGAACTTGATTTGAATGAGCTGAATAAAACGTAATTTTATTTTGGTACTGATTCCTAATTTTTAAAAACTCTCCTTCCAATAACACAGCGCCATATATTTTTCTAGAGGTGACTTTTAGAACTAATTTCTTTTCTAAGAATTCTTCTTCTCTTGTCATGTTTAATCTTCCTACTACATTTAGAGCAATATTCACAATTAGATCGCTCTACCAGAAAACTTTCAGCACTGTCAGTTTAATTATGGTCACCTTACACACACACACACACACACGCGCGCGCGCGCGCGTGCGCAGATAGATATATATATATATACGCATGTTTTGTGTGTTGATTTTCCATCATGAAATTTGTATGAATTTTAATTAATTATAAAATTAAATTGTAAAACTGAAAAGATTAATTTTTATCTTAATGTGTTGAGTATTACCTCATACTCGTAACATCAAAAAATATAGAAAATCTGTTAATATTCGTACAAAAAAATTATACAAGAATATAAATTTCATTTCTCTACAGTTTCATTCATAAATTGACTCTTTGATTCTCTTGTCATCTTCCTTTAAATAAATAATTTATGCAACGAAAATCTGATAAATATTTTTTATGTTTAGAAATTTTGTAAAAAACTTTATGAAAATGAACCTATGAACTTAGTATAGCTTTATAAAAATATGGTTCAAAATATTGCTTACCGAAAAGAAAGCCCTTTTTTTTTGGAATTTGTTTTATGGAAAACAGATTTTAATTACCCTGTTTAACAAAAGGGATTCAAATTTCGAGATAGTATTTCTGAACGAAGCTATTTAAAAATATTCTAAATTAGAAACTCTCACTTTTAACGGTCCTTCCGATAAATATTTATATTTTTCAATCAATATTTTAGTAAAGGCAAGAGACAATTATGTCTTCTCGTATTTTGTGAATATTTTCCTATTTTCCGAACAAATATATTTGCTTATTTAATAAAGTAAAGCATTAGTTTATTCTGAATTCGAAGAGAAAGAAACTAAATTATGTGTAATCATTGAACATTTCAGATAGTTTTAAAAATGCTTTTTGATACGTGACCGGACCGCGGTAGCCTAGTGGTCAAGGTCGTGGACTAGGGGGTGGCAGTTTTCACCCAGTCTCGGGTTCGATCCTTGGCCTCCAAAGCCCTGCCGTGTAGCCAGGGCTGATGCACGTTAAATCTGTTCGGGGCCCAAAGTCCTCCCGTTGGCGTGGTGCAGATGTTAGGAGAGGGGGGGGGTGCCAGGTCAGGTGCCGTCCTCGTCACTTGACCGTGGTTCAAAATTACGAGGTCCGTCGCCAATAGCCCTCGTGTTGCTTCTAGTGCGACGTTAATAAAAAAAACTAAACGATACATGACCAATTTTCTTTTCGTGATAATATAATATTTTATGACAATTAAGGAAGCACCTTCTTTTTTACATTTATTCTTTTAAATATCTAAAAGAGAATGTTATTTGTATTACAGGAAAGAAATAATTTTTCTTTTGCGTTAAATAATATTAAAAAGTATTTTTTTAAGGTTTAAAATTTTTTTCTTGTATAACGATACATAATTGTTTATTTTTTCTTATCAAACAGGAAACAAAATTTTATTTAATACTTGAGGTTTTCAATACATTTTTATGTCCTATTATATAAAAGCGAAACAATATACATTTGATTAAATAATACAACAGAAAGACGCAATTTGAAAATTTACTCCAATCTTTCCTTTCAACAGATTCTAAATCTTTATTTATATATTCTTTCACTATATTTTTATTTGAATTAAAATGTCTCGTGGAAAACTTTTCTTCGTTTTTTGTTTACAAAGGTGAATCTAAACACTTTAAAAATATTGACTCTATTTGCTGAATTAGTGTTTTAATTTAAAAATGTGAAATGCTATTTAAACGCGAATTATTTATTTTTTGTAAATATATCTGTATCGTTAGAACAATTTCATTTGTAATATGATGCTTATATTGATTTATTTGAAGTTTTGATTGAAACCTGGAATGGACATGGAAATTTTGATTGAAGCCTTATTTTTGAACTTGGCATTGATTTGAAAGGGCAAACCAAAGCAAGGTTCAAATAAAGTCTATAAACACATAATTCTTATTTGAATGTTATGAAAATACTATAATTATAAAACTAAGGAACACATCTTTCATGCAGAAAATGCATTACCTGTAATTTATTTTAAAAGAATTATTCTCAAACTTTTATTTCCCCTTTTCATCAATATCAATTTAATACTTTGGATAAATAATACAAAATGAAACCAAATCTGGAACGATGAAAAAGGAATCAGTAATATTCATAAACATCAGTGGTAGAAGAGTTTAATTTTTGATTGTAGATAAACCTTTGATTGATATTTTTATTTCAAAAAGTATTCAAAATTCTTATTATTCTATAATTTTCTTCATATTTTTCCTCTAAAATTATCTTTTTATTCAAGAAATAATCAAAATTACAGTCATTTTTTGTTAATGTTAAATTTTATGTTTAAGTTGTCCTTCTTGGCTATTAATACGTAGTTAGATAATACTGTAACTTTTTGACACAGATGTTTGAAATACATTCAAATTAATGCCGCTTCTATTAATATTATTCTTTAATATTTATTATTCGTTACAAATCGCAATATTAACTAATTTACTGTTAAAACATTTTTGAATAATGAACACTTTTTGGGTATACAAATAATTTGAAATATATTAAGAATTACGCATGATTTCGAACAAATATATATTGGTGTTAAAATTTAAAAGTACATAATTAATAGAATTTCTTGAAAAGAGCCAAAAGAAAGATAAAACAAATACTTCCAAACAAAGATTCAAAGTCTTAGTGTTGATTGAATAAGTGTTTTCTTATATGTGTGTTAGCGGCGCATTTAAATATGCTATTTTCCCGTTCTTCGTTCTTTCTCACATCTTGGAAACTTCCGAGGGTTTGTTTTTGAAACAAACAGTTAAATTAAAAAAAAAACCCAGTTAAAATGAGTAACCAACAACGATTAAACATTGGAATGAGGTGGAAAACCGTCGAGTGTTTTGACATAGGGCAATTTCAAATGTAGAATGATAGAAACTTTAATGTAGCACCCAGCGTTGGAGGCATTTTAATGATACAGTGATACTGGATCTGTCGCAAAATGACCAGGGAAATGTCGTCCAAGTGCCCTGACAACCAATGAAGATCGTTATTAGTCCATTGCAATCAACGACTATTCTTACCCCCCCCCCCCAAATTGATTGTTAACGTCTTACTTAGAATTAACACAAGGGCCAATTGGATAATGACAACTGACGAGGACAACATCTGAGCTGGTATCTTCCGTCCATTACAGCGTAGCATAAAAGGAGTGAACAGCTTCTTAGCTGTCTCTTGAATTTTGTGCCATCACAGGGATCCAAGTTTCAAAGGTTGTTTTTTTCAGAAGGCTACATAACAGAGGTCTGATTAAAGGTTTGCATTCAGCTCATATTTGCTCAAATAACATCGGCATTAAGGTAGAGATCAGTGGAAGACCATTCTATTCACAGATAAGTCCACGCTCAACCTTCTCACTGACTTGTAGATTTCTTTTTTATCAAAAGAAAACTGCATTTTACCTGACTATGTCTAACAGACAGTATCACTAAAATGTATATAAATATATAAAAATAAATTTAATTTCTTAGACAGACTACATTTCAAATAATATTTGATAGATTTTACGTAATAAAGAAACATTTTCCTCATCATTTGGGTTTCAACCAAATACGATTCTTGTTTTATATGCGCCGGAAAGGAATAAATCACTAATCCGTTTTTGATCAGGCCAAAGCTTCAAATGAGAAAGAAATCAAAGAAAAGAAACCACTTATAATTTTATATTGCATAATGAAACTGAAGTTGGAGTAGAAAGTACTAATAAATTAGCTGCCACGTATACACCTAAAACGAAAACTAGGAAATAACCCCTATATTTATTCTGCAATATAATTGATCTGACTGCAGTGAATGTGTTTGTTGTTTTCAATAATGTAAATCCTTCTTATAATCAAAACAATTTATACAATAGATGCCATTATCTAAATAGAATTTAGAAAACAGTTGACAAAATCTCTCAGAGATATTAAGATTACGTTGACATTCCATGAGCGCCCGGAGCGCGGAGCGCTCCACAAGCCCAAATCTGGTATCTATTGAAGTCCTTTGGAAAAAATGGAATTTACTTTGTGGAGAGGAATTTACTTTGTGGAGAACTTGTACTTTGTGTTTACTTTGTGGAGAGGAGGAGCTGATGAGAGGAAAAAATTTTGGAGAGTTGAAAAGTAGAGTTAAAAATATATAATAATATATAATAGTAAAGTAATATATATGGGTGGGTGGGTGGATGTATAGCTTTTACTTTTTGACAAAAATTAATATTCACGTAATTTAAAAGGCGTGAAAGTGATTGTAGTTGTAAATGAAGCATATATCCTTTTTTTTTTTGCCTTTATCCTTTTGTATATGAGGTTAAACATTTTCACACGATACCTCATTCATTCGTTCTAGTAAACTTTAATGAAGACAGTGGGAGCTGAAGACACAACCCGCTTAAGATACCATACCGTTTTCAGTAATCATGTTAAATGTTTAATAATTCTCGTAATCGTGATTATTAGTATAGATGGCTGACATAGCCTTATTGAGAAAAAATTTAAATGCATTATCTTTAAATATAAAACAGCAATGTAAATTAATCTAACTCCACCTTAGGAAAGTTTATTTGGCAACTAATGATTAATTTTTTTAAATCTTAAAATCGCAGATTTGGATTATGCAATATTTTTGGATTCAAACATATGAAGAAAAAAAGAAAAATTGGGAAATAACTTTTTTTTGTCAAATTCAACATTTAATTCAAATTTTTTGAACTTAATAAGAGATCAAAATAGTTGAAATCATTAAAAAATTTTACATCTAAGCTGCTTTAGAAAAACGTCAATGAATAAAAATCAAGACGAATTTAGCTGTAATGTCAATGAAAATCCCTTTATTTAAAAAAAATAACAGCTCAAGATTAATGTTAAAATATAATTATCATAATGTATATATTTATTTTTATGATCTTACATCATCCGAATTTTTGCAGAAAATTTTAATTATAATCGCCTGAAATAATAAAATTTTTTAATAAGGATAATGAACCTCTACAACAGAGATACATTTCTTATAAGAATTATTACTTTTACATTAAAAAATACATATTTTTCGATTGAAAAGAGTACTAATGTAGCGACTTCACAGTATTTCTCGAAACCTAAAATAGTATACATGTAACTTTAAGGAAAATGTGCTTTTTACAATCAAGCGGTAAGTATTGGTTCAAACCCATTTTTCATGAAGACGGGAGAACAAAAAATCATTTTCAAACTCTAGCTCCTGAAGACCTGTTATGCCCTGTTGGCATTCTAAAATTCTAAATCTTCGAAACGGCAGCTGTCAATATTTATGTTCATTCCTCAGTGCTAATGATAACGCGTTTGTGAGAAACGTCATCGTACACATAAAGTGAGTACAATTTCAAAATCTAACGAGGAAGTAGAATGTTTCAGATCCGTGTATAGTTGACCCAGTTGTCTCAGAAGCTTCAGGCATTTCGGAATCAGTGACCTCAAGTTAGTACTATTTCGCTCGAATACATACCAGACAGAACATACTAGGTAAGGGTTACCGCTACCCTTCTTCTTCGTGATCATCGCCAAGCATCTTCGCCAAAAAGTTCACTTGTACGCATGAGGGAATTGGCGCGCATAAGGATTGAGAGAACTGGGATATCTGCTGCGTAATTGTTCTCTAATGAGTGACGGAAAAGCAAAGAAAGTAGCGACGGTGTGTTATGTATCATTCTAATAACTTATTGCTTTTCTTCTTTTAGATTTTCTCTTCAGCCGTACGCTCAACTCTGAATGAAATAAAACCAGATCAAGATGATTAGTAATCAAATAGAGATATTTGGTTCATTTTTAAAATTGTTTTGCTTTGTTCTTATATATTTTTATCACTTTACTCCAAGTGATACCACTTTAATTAAACAACAGGTTTGTTCAATCTTTGATGTCATGTCGGTATACCTTATAACAGAGTAATAAGCAGGAATTTTTTTTAAAAAAATTGCTGTTATTTTATCATGCTAGATATCATCGCAGTTTTGTGAATGATAATACATGGGTTCACTTACGAATATAATATAAGCCTTGTGATCAAACATTCAAATTTATTATTCTTCTCTATTTTAACACAGAAAGAAGATTCGCGTATAAAATATGAATTAAGAACTATTTTTCACTGTTATATTGTCATTTACTTGAATTTAAGGGTTTCTCATTACTATTCCATTAAGTTAAATGGGATATTTTTGGCTTTTTTTTAAACATTAAACAAGATGAAATTAATACACACTTCCTTAGATCTGATGCAAAATTGCTTTACACACCTGTGTCAAATTTATCTTAAAATACAAGAAGTAAAACTGATCCACTAAAGTTTGTTACAGGAATAGTTTATCTTTGTACGTAATCGAAATTTTAAAATTATTAAATTTTTTAAATACTTCACTTATGCAAATTTTCCACTTAGTAACATTTTACTTCTTGAACGTCAGAGCATGTTTATGTTTTTTAAGGGGAAAATTTTTACTTCAAGTAATTTTGAGTGCTTTTGTGTTAGTCGCATTTTATCTCTCTCTCTCACTCACTCACACACACTCTCTCTCTCTCTCTCACACACACACACACACTTACCTTATTCTCCTTAAATAACAAATAAATTTTAATATGTTCTGATCAAAAATCTGTCCAATGCTATTATATATATATATAAAATATTCAAAGCAGCTTCACATTCATTTCGCTGTTCTCAAAAACTAAAGCTCACGAAAAATACCTCTTAAATGCCGGAAGAAATCCCGGGCCACATTCTAATCAGAATGCATGACACAGAATAAGTGTCATTCGCTTTCAGTTGTCCATCTCCAAACCCTGACCCATTTCTATCAGTATCTTAACTTCCGAGTCGGGATGGACATAAACTTTACATCCGTCCTTTAAAATTTCGCCTTTCTGAATAAAGTAAGTTTATATCAAAATGTATTAATTCAGGATCTTTTCCACGCAGCACACCTCATATAGTTATAATAGTGCAAAAAGATTGTAGAATAGTATTGTCGTGAATTTGAAAATATTATAAGATTTGTATTTATGATATATTAAGTAAACATACTGTCTACTTTTCGGGGTATATGTCTAACTTAGTTTAATTTTGTATTTATTTAGACATAACTTTTTTTTAAAGAAAAATTATTACAATAAAATAGGATTTTATGTACTTACAATAAAAATGCATTAGTTGTAAAATTAGTTAATATATACATTAGTAATATATATTCAGCATTTTACTAACTTCTGTAAATAAGTACCCTTGTAGATTCCCCCCCCCCCCATCCTTTTTTTTTTTTATAAATTTTCTAACTGTTTGAAATTACGATTGAATTTGTCTAACTTGATTATAATAGGAAAATGATTCGACTACAAGATTTTTATGTTAAAGTGTTGAATGCAAGCACACATATTTCTGTAATTCATTTTAACAGTCAAGAATTTCATATCAAAATTTTATATGAAAAAAAGAGGATGAAAGATAACGAATGACTGCCCCTAGAGAAAGGGGAAATTTTTTACGAAAAAAGATCAAAATACATATTCTGATGAAGTAAAAGAGATATGCTTTAAAATTAAATAGTTTTGTAAGCTTTTACTACAAAATATTTTTAATCATATTTTGTTGTTAAGTTGTACAGAACCAACGTTTCTCAATGACTATTGTTTTATTTTCTTATTCTCCTAGCAAATAATTAAAAAAATGTCTCGTCTTATCAATCTTCATAGATTACTTTTAATTTAGACATTTCTTAAAACTTTATGTCATCTTACAAATAATGGACTTGAATGACGGTTAATACTATTATAGTTCTCTTAGAATACATTTTAAAGACCTGAAATGACTTTTTAAGATTTAACTATGGTTTTATATACACTCTAAGTTTTATGCTTCGATCATATCAGAGTTTTAAATCGTATAAAGATTAATTTACATTCATTTCATATAACAATTTATATTTATTCTCGATTCTTCATTTTAACTATGGCTATCATTCCAATTTCTGCATAAAGGACAGACAAAAGACAATTTCTTGCCTGAGTTTCATATATACTATGATAAAAATTATCCGTAACTTAGCGCAATATATGAAAAGTTAGCTTATTAAAGCTAATTAATAATGTAACACTATTTGATAACTTAATAATAAAGCAGAAATTAAAACTTCAGGTATGAATATTTTAATATAAGAGATATTTTTATAGAAATATGAAGGCAAATAATCTATCTTAGGTATACAGAAATTTATATCCGAATTCAAATTTTAATATTACGCTAAAAGAGTTCGATGAATAATGATTTCTAAAAATAGAAAAAAAAACTATTACATATATTATTATATAATAAATTAAGAGAGAGAGAGAGAGAGAAAGAGATCTTTAATGTTGAATCATTCGTAATTTTCAAATTATTTTTTATTACCTGCATTTCTTATCCCTGTAAGGCTGGATATTCACTTAAATTTGAAACAGAACTTTGTCCTTATCTGCAGTCACATTATTGAAGCTTATGATCACAAACGATAATGAAACCTTCCATAGATTAAATAAGAATTAAATAGTTTTTATGGCTATTTCTCCAAACAGATACTATCATTCCATTGAACTTAGACTGAAACTCAATTTTAAGAGAAAATAAAAAAAATTTAAAAAGAATTATTATTAGTATTAAAGAGCTTAATTTTTTAAATCTCTTTTAATCGACCTTATATATCGATGGATGAACTTCGAAATGTGGTATGACTTTTTCATGACCGAGTCAAAATTCAAATCTTTTAAATCGACTTAATTTTCTATCATATTTTTATTTTTATTACTTCCTAAAATTGTCTTTAAGTACAAAAGGTTTAATCTTACAAATCTCTTGAGAGATACATAGCGAGTATATCTTTTTTTTCATACCAAAGAGAGAAAAAGAAATATTCCAAGTAGCTTATGAAATAAGTATTAAATTTTTTTAATGGCATAGAATTCTCTTAAAAGTCGCATTATAGTAATATAAATTGCAAAGTATAATACAATTGCATATTTTTTCATATGAAACTATTAAGGAACTTAAGGCTTTAAATCAAACTAAAATATTGAAAGGAAATGCAAAAATTTCTTTTGTGGGACCATTTAAAATTAATTCCAATTAATTTTTTTACCAAAAAATTGACAAAGTTTTTTTTTATTTTTTTTTTAAAAATCATCTAAGAAAGTTTTAATAAAACTTATTGAGAAATAATTGCATTTAATTGAGGTTTTGTTTTCAAGGTTTGATGTGCTCTGAATATAACGGGAAGATAGACGAAAATTAGGATATGGAATTAAGAAAATATCAGGACAATAAAACCCTTTGAAGTCTTAAAATATGATTCAAATTCTTATCTATGGAATTTTCAGATTAGATTTCGGTTTGAATAATTGTGATTTATGGATTCATTTTGAATAGCACATACCTTTTCATCTTCAGCTTTCCAGCACTGCAACTTCGATAGTTAAATGTTTCAACTCATAGCTGATGTAGATTATTAAATTAGGGTCATGATTTAAAAATAATATTTACTGAAATTTACTGCAATCTTTACAGATCAGCATTGTTATTATGATACATGTAGAATAAACACAGCTATTTTTATAAATGCGTTTTATATGTACATTTTGCTTCATAAATTATACGAGGAATGCAAAATTATTTCACTATTTCTTTTTTTTTTATGTATGACTACATTAACGGATCTGGTTAAAATTCTGAAATTTAAAATTTATATAATTATTTACAAGAAACCGCATGTCTCCTAGAAATTCCAGTTTCAAGTAGCGTGTAATCAAACTGGAGAACTAATTCATTTTTTTTAAATAAAATCTCCAGTTTGTACTCTTTCGTTCTTGTAAAATTTCTTTAAATTACTAATATTTTTTAAAATAAAAGTTATAAAAAAAGCCGAAGCACATTTTTCTCCGCATCAGATTAATTAGATGAAAATCAAAAATTTTATTAACTTGAAAGTACTAAAATATTACGCCAATATGGCGATAAACTGATGAATTAGGATTCAGTTTGTTTTACTGAATAAGTATGTAGTAATACATGCTGTGTGTGAAGGACAGTAGCTATTTCGAAAATGAGGTTATTAAATACATTCATTCGCTAACTGTTACGCTTAATCTATTCATCTTGATTGCCATCTCCTTTTATATGTTGCTCGAAATGAGTGCATAAAACTGATTCTGTATCGATAAAACCATAAGCAATTTTTGTCACGCTAAACGGGATGATACAATTGCATTTACGAATATTTTGGATATTCAGAAAGAGAGGGAGATCATGTAAAACGGTGCAAATTTCTGCTTTTATTTATTCGAAATCAAATTCAGTTATATCCTAAAAAATACAATTAAGTTTTTTCTAAATTATTTGAACAGTATGGTTGACTAGAAAGAGAACTTGTTTTGTTATTTTCTCTTAATGTTATTTTATTTTCGTTTCATATGCGCCATTGCTAATTAGTCATGGGTAAGAAGTGGGTGCTCTAATTCTCAGTCTTAGAAGAAAGTATTTTTCGAAAGGATTTGCGATTGGGGTTCGGACATGACCACGTAGCATAACGAATCCAGTTTATCAAGAAATCAAAAACTAAACCCTTTTTTTTCTAAATTGAGGCCGCAATATTTGAAAAGTTACAAAAATGCTTGTGAGATATGAATATCTTGATTATGCTGTAATGGAACTAGATTGAACATTTAATACAGATGAGTTGAAGAAGCATTATAATTCATGTTATTATACAAAAAACACAAGAAATAATAATCTAAACTTATAAAAGTTTCAATTTAATTTAAATTTGTTTGATCATTAATAATGTAGTCTTATAACAAATCACATTAGTGCTGTTCAGTGAACAATATTTACAAAAATACTATTATTTGATAAATTAAAGATTCAAACCTAACTAAAAAAATATTATATTAAAATAAAAACTAAGTGATTTTTTTAAAAAGATGAACGAATTTTAGGAGGAAAGAAAAATCTATTACGCATAACATGTATACTGAAAAACTGAAGTTTCATGCACAATCTTAATATTTGAAACAGTTTGAGGAATCACAAACAAGTTAGCTCAAATTGGGAATGAAATTATTCAATAAAGATAATTACTTTCTATTTCTAAGAAATTAGATAATTCATGTGCATGCAATGAGCAATAAAATTTCTTGATGAAATAAAGCTAGTTAGTTGAGTTCTTAAACGTCCTTGAAGGCCGTCAGGAGGCCATTGCTTTCACGTTACCCGTCTTACGCGTTTCACGTGAGGTCGTTTCAAATTCTTAACCTCATTTCGAAATTTTACAGAAAGCCGATAGCCAAACATTTGGGGGTATATTAACGAAATAGCTTCGGGGTCCAATGAGGCCTTAAGGAATTTCATCAGGTTAGTGTCTGGATGGACTATCCAAGGCTGCTTGATACCATTTGGCGTCATCAACTTTGCTTCTGGATCTTTTCGAAGGTTGACATAGGCCTAAGGGGTCTTTGGGCCCCAACATTAAATAATGGATATACCATGTCAAAAATATAAAAAAAAAAACGTGACAAGATTGTCAAGGATATATTTGTTTGAAATGGGTGCGACGTACACAGATTACAAAGAAATTGCTGGTACTCAAAATGCTTTTGCTTCCGGTACTTAACATTTTTGTTAAATGAGATTTTAAAATACGATAAGATTTCAGATTGGGTTGAATAATAAATTCTATTCGGAAATATTCAGCTACTGAGTGTTTTATGTGTTCAAGTAACTGTTTTTATTTCTCAATCATATACATCTATGAGAAAATATCTTGGCGTTAGATTTGATTTACATAGAAGAACTACTCCATAATTTCAGAAATAAAAGTATCTGTTTAAATTCATATGAAATCAAAATAAAGACTAATATTTTGCTTAAGAAAATCAATTAACAGTTAAGAGTAGACAATAAAAGCCTCCAAGTAAAAAAATAATTCAAGTTATTAAATTTTAAAATATATTTCAAATTTTCTCTTCCTGCGTTCTTTCTTTAACCATAGGAAAAATTAGTGAAGAACTGCAGCATTTTAATTAAAAACAATTAAGTTTTTTTTTCTTTTTTTGTACAGTACTCAAAGATAGAAAGAAAATATTTTTCAGTAGAAAACCATCAAATAAAATTATCAAACGATCAATTGAAAGCAAAAATACTTCTAGTTAATTATACTCCAGTCTACTGAACAAATGTATGCCTTTCTTGCATAAAAGGGTCCATTCAGGAATTTTTAAAATATCTTGAATTTTCTGCATGGAAAATTATAATGTTTTGATTAATATTCCTTTCACGATTTGCATCTCATTAAATTGAAGAATGCAGGATAATTTTAGAATAGTTCTTTTTATAACTGAAAAAGGGCTTAAGTTCTCCACTTCAGGCTATATATTAAATTATCGTCACATATAATATACATTAAGGGAGATTAAATAATTTCGTTCTAAATTTTCATTTGTATGATATTTTCACTAAAATATCATACTTTACTTTTATATCTTCTATGAAATAAGATATCTAGAAATTTTTCTGTTCTCATTTCGATTTAAAAATTTAAAAAAAAAATAATTAACAGCTTAAATAATTCACATAATACTAATAATGTCTACAAAAGAATAAGAAATGTATAATTTATTGTTATTACATATTTCAATTATTCAGTAGTATTTCAGTAATAAGTAAGACTTATTATTTGAACAATACGTCGATAATACAAATTGGGGGTCATATCAGAGTTGCTTCTTTTTAATGGAACAAAATAAATTTTATACAACAAAACAAATGATACACATTTCCTGTGAATGCTACCGGAATATGAAATTATAAAGATAGCTACTAACAAAGTATAAAATATAAGATTTTTAAATTAAGGAATTTTAAACACATTTCGATTAAATAGACAGTGGATTACTCAAACTAATTTTAAATATTAATCTAAATTTTTCTCAAAAAAAATTCTAGCATTTATAAAATACATATAATTTGACCAATGTTGTCTTTTAATAAAAATTCGAAAGAAAAAGTCTGTTCTGAAAAACTAACAAATGCTAAACAACCCTGTTCTGGCACTTTGGTTGTGAATGTTAAATCACTGCTTTAAAATCATTAAAAGATATGTAATTGAACTATATATATATATATAAATATATATTTTGAAAGATTTAAATTCTTGTAAGGATTTTGATTATTATCTGAATAACGATTGTCTCAATCTTGTACAATCAATGAATTTTTGAATAAATATAGGGTTACTATTCACGTACACACTTATATATATATATATATGAGAGTTTCACAGTAACTGAAATTAAAAATATATTTAGACAGCAATTTATAAATATGATTGTCATGAAAGAATTCATAAATTTTTTTAATTTATTTATTCTAGTTGTAAAAATTTCGAACCAGTCCGAGAAAAAGTACCATTGAATGGTTTCTAACATTTTCTTTTTTTATTGTATTTAGCTACAGCAGGAAAAAAATACAAATAACGAAAGCAATATTTAAGCAAGTAAAATTTCTTAATAATTGTAATTTTTTTTTTAAAAAAAATATATTGTCTGAAATCAACATTTACTTAATTGGTACATACAGGAACTTTGGAAGCTTCCATATATATGTTCCCAGAAACTTTCTTTTACAACTCAAAGAAAAACAATGCTATATCTCTTTTGGATTTGTAAGATTTTAATATTACAAATAATTGAGAGTAATCATGAAAATTGTATACTTTATTTTCAATAACTTGATAAAGTAACTGAAAGTTTTGAAATACACTGACAAATTAATCATAATTTAAAATAAGACTATTTTGTTATTCGCACTTTTTTAAATTGATATAAAGATAACAGTTATTCAATTATTCATTGATAATTTAGCCAATTAGCATAAGACTTTTTAAAATTTTATTTTAAATATACTGATTGAATATTTCAATTACGATTGCATGACATACATTTAGAATAACAGAATTTTGTAAGAACTATGAGAACACTTTTATTTGCAGATATATAATTCAAAATACGCTTGAAATAAACTCATACACTTCACAATAAAATACTTTAATAAAAATTTACTTGACCTATACATAAAATAACTATAGTACAATAACAATATGTACATATATACACAATTTATATGTAAAATGTTTCAGGCACTGGATTTTTTAAAAATCTCTACAACAATTATAAGCATGACATTGCATCAAGAAATGTCTCAAATACCATTCGAATACTACACAATCAGTAAAACACACAATAATACGAGTACATTTAAGATAAAAATGAAAGTGAGAATTATGAAAACAAATTCTGCTACACGTCAAATTCCGTTTATTACAAAATTTAGATAACATACGAAACACCATTTCTTTTTTTTTTCTCTTGTCAGTGTGCTTTCGCTGCACTTTCTGAAAATGTTTATTCTAAAGCAATTTTTTTTTCAGTATAAAATATTTCGTTTCTGAAACATAAAAATATTTTGCCAATTGACTGTTGTAAATTTTTAAAATCATTTTTAGAAAATTTAAATAGATAACTAATATAGACTATAACATATGAAAAAATACCACAGTAGTTATTTTCCAAAACATATGGCAATTACTTTCCCCCCCAAAAAGACTGAAATTCAAAGTTATACTAAGTATTCTACAATTATTTAGGTTTAAAAAAATCTTATTGGTGGATTTTGTAAGATTTTATGTAAAAAAAAAAGTTTTCGAATAAAATCGCAAAAAATTGCTTTTATCTATAAATATCATATTTGAGGATTTAAATTTTCAGAAGAAATATTTTACATCAAAGATACTGGTATCATCTTAGTACCATATTATTATATGAATATCTGTACTGCATTATTTATAGCTTACTGTGACTCATTAATTTTCAACGCAATTTTTATTCATTCAAAACTTCCTAACAAAATATATTAAATATTTTCATTGTACAGCATAATAATCTTTAAGATTGTATAAAGAGTTGAAATAGAAAATCCTACTGTACGATAATTATGCATTTCATGCGTTTTTGTGCATTTAAGTAGCAAAATCATACGTTAAAGTGGATTCAGTGAGGACTAATCAATTGGGCAAACCAATGAATTTTAAAAATGGCTTTCAGAATTCAATTTCTTATGATTTCTGATAAAAAAATTGAAAATATTCAAATTTTCGAAAGTTTATTATTTTATTTATTTATTGAGGGGTATAAAATAAGGATTAGATCTTTCATTATTTGTTTAAATTTGTAGGTGCATGTATCGAGAAGTTTTTTCTTTTACAACCATATATCAACATCATTTGTATGTGATCTAAACTTAAAGAAACAGAGAAATCATAGAAAACTTTATTAATTACTAAGCAATGCAATATATAAAAAATGTTCTTACAGACTGATTTAAATCTTTTCGTTTTTTAAATATCTTAAAACGTTTAACTCGTGTTACTAAAACATAACACGCAAGTCGTATTTTACCGTCAATGCATTCTTAACATACACATTAGTTGCTCTAAATCAGTGATATCATAACTTCTCTCGATTCTGTTTCATAGTTGCTAATTTATTACTATTCAACAATACAGATTTCTCCCATATGACATGTTTTAAATCTTTATTTCGAAGTCTCAGATTCTTAATTTGATTATCACATCTAATAAGGTAAAAAAAAATTACGAAAAAGCTTTTAATTTTCACATATTACTATTATTATCGGTACCATTAATTCTTTTCAGATGTCTCACAAAATAGTTGGTAAAATTCATTAGTTTCACTTCATTCAATTTGTGTGTCAAAAATAAAGAATTAAGAATTATAATTTTTTATTAATATTTCGAACATAAAATGTGTATGTATACATTAAAACAAATTAGTTTCGAAAATATTTAGAAAGAATTAAATTGATAAAATGATAAGATATAAAAGGAAATAGCAAACTGAATTCAATTAATCTCTCGGTTCAAGAGGTTAATGATTATTTAATAATATTATGATCTAATTCTTTTATCTTTAAGTGACAAGCAGCGAAAGTACACGTTAACTTTAAACGGAAATCAATGAATAGCAGAAGAGAGAAAAGAAACGAAACAAGAAAAGTTTTGAAACAAATCCCATTGGAAAAATGAAAGAAACCCGTATCTAAACTTATTTCAGATTTTAAAAAAAAATCAAATATTTTCGTTGAAATAAACATATCTCTTCCGTCTGTGAACACTTTATTTCATTTTTCCGGATGGCCAACAACTAGTCTCAATTTCTAGCCTAGTTGATAACAAAAGAAATGCTTTTTCCCCCCACAATTGTGAATGCCATCAACAAAGAATTGACGATACAGGATGCACGCAAATCTTCTCCATTCGTTGTAGAAAACAAGTGGTACTCCTTGTAGAGTATCTGAAAGAAAATAAAAGGAATATATTAATAAAACTTAAGATCACATTGAGTTTAATAGTGAATGAATGCAAATAAACCGAATTTCTGACAATTAGCCTTATTCAAGGGAAAAAATGAAATTTAATTATTATTGTAAAATGTGCCGCAAATATAAAGAAAAAATTTATAAAACACAATTGAAAAGCAAAACTTAAAGATTTTAAGATAGATTTTTCAAATATTGCATATTTCTTCAACAAAAAAATGACAGGGGGTAACATTTTAATTGCCAGTAATCAAATCCGGATTGAAAACTAATTGCTTGGTTTTTTTTTTGTTTAATTAAGTTTAAGTTTCATTAAGTTTTTTATTACAATTTAAAATATTTCATAAAACAAACAAAAATAGTTAAAGTTTCTAATACTTTTTTGTAAATGAAGTATATATTAATTTTATCTCATTTATTTCTATTTTTTTTATCACTTTGCATTGAAAATGTTTAATTTATATCAATACCAGTGCTTCAATAATTCAAAAATAGTCTGTTCTAACATTTTTTTAAGACAATGTGTTGAAATTATAAATAATAAATGAAAGAATTTCTTGAACTTTTATTGCATGATGTGTTCACATTTAAGATTTTTTAATATTTAAAATTTTTCATTGTGTTTTTTTCCTTTTTAAATACTAAATTTGCAAAGTTCGAAATGTATTATCGCTTTTGATAATTAGCATATCAACTACCGGAAATTAAATAAGCATATTGTGATAAGCATTAAATTATTACCATACTGTCAAATTATATATTTTAATATTATTATATTGTTTGATAATATACACATTACTTGTTTCTTTTTTCTCTCAATCATGTATATAAGATAAAATTAATGGATTGAAACAACAAACATTCATACTGTTATTTTGCTTCAAGTTAATAATAACGATATTTTTAATATCTAACTTAATCCTGTGATAAAACTGTTAGTTTTACAGTTAAAATAATGTAAAATAATAATTTTACAGTTAATTATTAATGTTCGTTTTTACTCTTTCTTAACGTTTGTTAAAAATAAAGTGTGTTACTCCTCAAAACTTAGTTAATTTAATTTTATCTTTTTAAATAATTTTTCATCTTGAATAATATAAAAAAAGAATTTAAAGCTATTTGGCCATATTTCAGAAATTAAGATATGATTCCTAATAGTGTATATAATATTTTAAGAATATTATATTTGCTTAAATCCCTTTAATACTTTAATCATTCTTTATATTACCTACCAATTGTAAAATAATTTCTTCAAAAAATTAGTTTTAATATGCAAAATTTCTCAGAATGAAACTGAATTTCATAAGCAATAAAAATATATATGAAAAATGTTTGAAAAGGATAATCTATTATATAAATTTAAAAGTTTGTCAGTTCATGGTACAAATCCATACCGTTGATAATACCACTTTTGATAGTTGATAGTTTTGATGATACGTGGAAGCACATTTTCGCCAAAAAGGTATTTCAAATTTATATTTGGTTATATTTTTCACTCCCCCACCACCCTTGTGTTCTCAATGAATGTGAAAAAAAAATTCTCACATTTTTTTTTTTTTTTTTTTTGCTCAAAGGATGCAAATTTCAACAAATTTGATTTTTCTGAAATAACGGAGCATATTAGTTTTTTTACAGGCCATATCTATTTATAAACTAAGAAAATGAAGAGTTTGTGTCAATAAGTGTTTGTACGTGCGATGTAGCATAACAGTGGAAAGAAGCGGAGAATGGAAAGTTGATACGCTATAAGTGATGATGAGATGTGCATCTCAAAGCAACTCCCTCTCTTCCAACAGTTAAACAAGATTTTCAAAGATTTTGTCTTAAACTAATCATTTAATAATAATATCCGACGAGAAATTGAACTCTTTCTTTCTACACCTAAGCAATATTTTCAACGAACACATTTTTTCCAAATTTGTACTCCAACATGAGTGATATTGATAATTGTTGTACTTAAAACATTTTTGCTTATTCCTCAATTCCAAAATAAAATGTTTTCGAAATAATATTTTAAATTGGTGTACTAAATAGTTTTTTTTTTTAATTCCTATCGCTTTCCTGTAACCAAACAAACCCGGTTAGTGGATTTAACGCCTGCGTTCTGATTTCTTGACCTTGGTTCAATTCACCACCTTATTTTTCATTCGATTTGCATCTACCTTTTTTGCTAACTTCGAATTAGTTAAAAGGTTTTTAAAAATTTCTTTTCTTGAAATTATTAACATTTATATTTTTTACGGATTTCTCTCAATTTTTTTAAGAAAATTGTTAATTAACTTTGAAGTTATTTTTTTGTGTAATTTGCGCCCTAGTTTTTGTACGATATGTTGCAAGATTACGATTCTTGTACCATCTAAGAGACAGTTTCTTAAAAGAGAAAACATAATTAATTTTGCGTATGTAAAGTAATTAACCAATTTATGAAAATAGCACTAAATGAGTCAATATCAGATTTTTAAGAAAATTTTTAAATCGTCCTATCCAGAAATATATCGAATTCAAAAAACAGAGTAATCCTTTGTTAAAAGAAATGAATATTTGGCTCTTTTTTCTACAAAAAATAATGGGGGAAGGAATATCAATTAATGGATATTATACAACATTTTAATAGCATAAAAATTAGCGAATTCCCCCCCCCCCTCGTTTTCCTTCACTATCGCTAAGATTTCCTCTTCGAAAAGCATAGCTCTGGCACATATTACACCATATGATGTGACGATCTCTATGCTTCTGATAACTTATTGTTATTTATACTCGTACATTTTTTTTTTTTGTGACTGTTGTATTTTTTTCAATTGTTTGTTCCCATTTAAAAAATTTATACCGAAATACTTTTATTGGGTTTCTGTTCAATTTTATTTTGTATATTCACCCATGCGAAAAGAACGGATATTTCAGCTAATATTATATATTTACACAACCGTTTAAAATGCATAACTTTATTTCATTCTCATACTTAAACAGGGAAATGAATCTTCAATGACGAAAGTATGCGTCGAACATTATAAAAAAAAAAGTTCATTTGTAAATGAAATTGTCAATTAATAAATTTTTGAAAATAAATAAATTTCGAGTCACAAACAATAGTTCCCAATAATCTTCAACTCTTTATTTGACTGCAAAATGCTTCAACACTTCTGCGTTACGTTATTTAGATACATTAGAAAGAAAAAAATATTTTAAAAATCATCTGACTGCATTTTAAGACATATGTCAAACTAAAAATTGTTTTGAAAGGTAATATTCAAACTTTAAATTAAATACATATACATTTTCACGGTGATATTGTTCGAATAAATATAAAAACATAGTTTGATACAAAACATAAAGTGATTTATAATGAGGGTCTTACAACATGCCATAGATTCATCATTATGCTGCGTAAACAGAAATTAAATTCCGATTTAGAACTAATATGAAAACTGTATGATACAAAAGTGAAACAAAATAATTAGAAGCTCAGTGAATGGTTTCCATACTCATAACAAAACGAGTCCATAAGAATTCATTTTCTAGAAAGAGACGATTATATTCATCCTCTACATCAATCTGTTTAGAATTATATAACAGATGAGTAAAAATAACTGACTAAGAAAATATTATTCGTAATCAGGCCCGTTAAATGACTGACTATATTTCTATTTCGTGTAAGCACAATTTTAAAATTAGAAAAAGCAAATTTAACATGGATGAAAGTATTTATGAAAAAAAATCTACTTTAAAGATTGCAACAAAAAAATGCTATTATTCTTTAATTCTTAAGGTATGTAGCTAAATTCGGACAACTTTTTTTTTTTAAAAAAAAGAAATTTTTGTGAAACATTTATGTTTTTTGTTACAATGGCTTATAAAATGATAAATTCAAAGGTCATTTTCAAGAACTTTTTTTTTTATTTTTCAAAGTATAGCCATATTTGGTTAAAATTTAGTAAAATTTGACATCCACGCAAAAGCACTAATAACAAATTCTAATTCATATACTTCACTTCTTGTTTTAACAATATACTTAATATATATATACAACACATACACAAATATACACACACACACACACACACACACACATACATATATATATATATATGTGTGTGTGTGTGTTGAAAAGAAGAAAATTGCAGTTATCTCTTAAGCTTAATGAGTTATACCAAAACACTTATAAACACATGATTTTACAAAAAAAAAAAATTAAAATTAAAGTAGCGCCATAATAAACAGTTTGTACTTAAAGGCTACTTTTGAAGTTCACAACATATCTACAAATGTAGAGAACATTGTAGTAAAATTTCATTTGAATACATGAAACACTTTTTAAGAAATTAGATTTTTCGTTATAAAAAACTAAAATCGCAGTTTTCCAGATAATTCAGATCTATAAATCAAAATTAAGAGAAGAAACAGTTGCCAGATCCATCTTTAACTAAAATAAATACATAAGTAAAGCTAAATTCTGTATTTAAAAAAAAATATTGTACTTTCACATCGTTTAAAAATGAAGAAACGACTGCTTAAAATGTATTGTTTACATTTCTATGGTTTAGTTTCGCTTCGGAAAATTTCCACTTCCTGTCCCTTTAAATTCAACTTTCGGTTTAAAATCTGGGCTATAACTTTGTTTCTTGCTACCCTAGAAACAAATGCAAACAATTTTTGATATCGTAAATATGTGAGCTTTAATAAAAATGTAGTAAAGAAACTTTCAAAAATTTTCACGATAACGGTGATTTTTGGGTAGGCACATTCCTTAAATAAGAAAACAAAATTTCGCATACTTATATGTTCAGGAAAAAAATATTTAAAAGGTTTATTGAACTAGTTTTCCATAGACAATACTGTACAAACTATGCAATAATGCAGTATCGGAGCAATAATTTTTTTCAGAAATCGTAACAATTAACTCTCTCCTTATAAGTCCTTTAAAATGGCTATCCATTATAAAAGTAGCTTATATATTTTTTAGTCATTTTCGGACCATGTATTTCAGAAACTGAGTAAAGAAAACATGTGCTATTTTTGTCAATTTGAAATAATCATCAAAGACTGAAAATAATTTCATTTTTTTTATATTCTAAAGAGCTGATAAGGAGTTTTTCACACCATTTCTTAATTAAATATATTTTTACGATCTATATTACAGATTGTAATAATAATTATTTTAGAAAATAAAACACGAAAAACATTTTAGAAAGGATATACCATCGAAGTTTGTTTAGTTTTTATTAACGTCGCACTAGAAGCAACACGAGGGTTCTTGGTGACGGACCTAGTAATTTTGAACCAAGTGACGCTCACCCTCAGTCAAGTGACGAGGACGACACCTGATCTGGCACTCCCTCTATTAATTTCCACACCACACCAATGGAAGGACTCTGAACCCCAACAGATTTAATGTGCATCGATATATCATTGAAATTGAAACAGACAGTAATAAATACCTTCGGATGAGATCATTTTCAAAATTACACTAAGCAATTCTTAAGCAAAACTAATTCTACTCTTAATTTTTATTCTAAATTTAGTTTACATTTGTAAGCACAAAAATAATAAATTTTACAGATAATTATCCAAAAATCCTCAATTTCAACTGCGGCGGGAAAAAAAAGTTATTATAGCATACAAACGTTGTGCCTTAAAAATCTCAAGCATACACCCCAATTTCAAGTAGTATCATAAAAGAAAAATAAAACATTTAAAAGAAATGACGTTAAAATTTGTTCAATATTTGTGTAGCATCAAAAAGGAATGAAATTGAAAGTAATGCAAACGTAAAACAACGGTAGTCAATGAGAATTTAAGGGTATTAATTAATGAAAAAGGTGCATATATATTAAAATTATCAATAAATTTCAAATTATCAACTGTATCTTACCATAGTGATAGTCAAAGAAAATATTAAAAAAAAACCAGTTTCGAATCCTTATTGGCAAATTAACTTATTATAATTTCAATGAATCAATTTTTAACAAAAGTAGTATATCTTCAAAAAAAGTTGTATTTTATTACTGCCCTTATATATATATGTGTGTGTGTGTGTGTACATATGTAATTATCTCACATAAAACTGGTTAATTTTCCTAAATTTTTCCATTCTCTAACTCAAAAGTAAAGAGTTCATTTCTATTTCCTGATCCAATTCCAAATTATCCCATTATTTATTGAATCACGCATTTATAAAATAAGTTTAATCGGCTTTCACGTTGTCATAAATCTCTCAGAAATAATCCCTACGATACAGATAGGTGTCATGAATATCCGTCATTATCTCTTCATCTTATACCTTGTGATCGGGAGAAATATCTAGATATTCCCACTTCAAAAATCATCTGCATAGTATAAAAAATTACGCTCTTCTGCTCTTGTCTGTTGCAAACTAAAAAGCAAAGCTGAGTTTCTTTTCTTCTCCGATTTAATAATTTATATCTTGTTGCCTCTCCCTCTTAGTGAAATGGATAAACAACAATGGATTCTGAAAGTCTCATTTTTATTTACTTCATTGATTTATTCTTTTTTCCTGACAAATTGTAGGTATTTCTTCCGGTCATAGGGTAACTCATGTGATATAAGCTGAAGGGATTCTGGGGAATTTCGAGTTTGTTAAAAAATTAATCTTTATAATTCGTATAGTTTTCTCAAAGTACAATATAATTAAAGATTTAAATTTATCATTTGCAATGAATTCATTAAAATTGTAATCCCTATAATTAAATAACTCTTCCTTAACCAGATCATCTATGTCAATCGAATAAGAGGTCTTCAAAATCATAACTATGAAAAGCAAATAAATCTTTGTCTTTTATTTTCTTAATATCTAAACTATTTTTAATGATAGCGGTTTTATTAAATTTATTAATTGTGTATTGTAATAATTTTTGTAATAATTTGTTCACTTTTGTAAAAAAAAAAAAGTATTATAATCATTAATGACTGTTCTAAACTTAATGGGATTTTAATGAAATTTTGGAGTAATACAGAAGCGAGGTAATATAATAAATTTTTTGAATTTGAAAACCTATGTTTTAAATAGAAATATAATTCTAGTAATAATTTCTGTGTCATTAAAATTATTGTATAAATAATCATTATTCTCATCTATATGTTTATTAATAATTAAATTGTAATAATATTTACACATAATTGTATAAATATATGAAATTCTGTCTACGTAACAAGATCTTTTGGTAAATCTATAATTAGTTTTCCAATATCTTGTGTTTTAATCCTATCCTTGTTGTTGTTTTAGTGTCCATGGACATCTTAAGAAACATCAAGCACTATGGAGCAATATTAAAATCAAATGCCTCAAAAGCATCCAAGACAGCAGCTGCCAGCTCTGGTGCCTCAGGTCCGTATAAGGTATCTTGTAGGGGGTAATAGAGGGGAATCAAGCCGAGTTCAAGTATTCTTGGGGCAACAGACGGGCATTCCAAGAGATACCTTGACGTAAGCTGGACTTCAGGGCAGTTCTTACAAAAAGAATAGGACCTTGTTTTGTCTGAATGAATGTTCTTGCCCTTAGAGTGACCCTTTCTTAGTCTAGTAATGATGCTTGTTATAATCCTAGAGCAGTCGAAGTCTGTTACCAGTGGTTTCTTGAAGTTTGGAGTCTATGTCTTGCCACCGCGTTGGCATCTGCCAGCGTAATGGTAATGTTGGATGGACAAGGTTACTTGCTTCTTTGGCTAAAGAATCCACACATTCCCCTCAATGTCCACATGCGCAGGAATCCACTGCAGAATGCAGGATTTTCCCTTATGGTCTAATCTTTCTAGGAGGTTATTTATAGCTTGTAGTGAAGAATTTAAATCCGAAAAAACTACGAGACCCTCTGTGGAGCCCAGCATCCGCAAGTCAGTTAAGTAAATGGCGAGGGCTTCCTTTATTGCCAAGAGTTCAATGGTGAAGTTGGATGCAATCATATCAGTATTGATTCTATGTTTGTGTATACTTCTATCTGGGTGAGCAAAAAAGACTCCGGCACCTCTTCTATTGAGGGATTTATCCGAGGAGCCATCAGTGTAGGCGACTGCCATGTTGTCCTTCGAAAGCAAATTTATGGTATCAAGGCCTTTTTGTTTGAGGACCTTGGGGTCTTCTTTTTTAGAGTTCGGTTGAAATATATTCAAACAAAACCTGATGTTGCCCTGTGGCCTTTTTGGAATGATTGGTTCTGGAAGATAGTCTAGGGAAGAGTGTGCCATTTGGATATTCTTTCTGGTTTCTTTATCAAACTGGAGCGTTGAGGATCTTTTCAACCCCCCTGAATCTTTCCATTGATTAAAAACCCTTGTGGAAATGTGATCTGTGTTGTTGCAACTGATCTTGTTTGTGAACTTTACAGTGGAGAGTTTGCGCCTGCTCTCCAATCTATGGATCCCTATTTTGTTTCCGGTGTCCCATGAGTCACATCTTCACACAATTTATGCAGCTTTCACACCTTTTGGAAGCTGAAAACCAATCGCAGCACATATTTCACAATAGGTGGCATTTTCAATTGTGTGAGGTATTTTAAATGCTTAAAAATAAATGTAAACACTAAAGAAAGCTTCCATGCTTGAGTGATTAACCAACAGATCCAGGTATTCAATGCACCTGTGTGCAATGGCGACAGTAGCATTTTAACTGTCATACATAAAAAAGGTACTTACTTAAAAGACACCTCCAGTACATGTTTTATCTTTGAAGCAAATTTTGTATGCGAGCATTATAATTCTTTAATTCACAGTCATGAAGATGAAGCATATTATTTTAAATCTTAGTTTAAAAAATATTGGTTGTTCATACCGATGATTATTCAGAATTAAATATGAATAAAAAACTTTACGTTTGATTTTAAACTTAATAAATTTAAAAAAAAATTCAATGCTTTAAATAAAAAAAAGTTACATGTATGTAATAAACATAACAGACTATTTAATGTTTTAAAGAGATTTACGTTACTCATTGTGGTTTAAAATAGTTTTATATCATATTAAATGATAAGATTATAGTAATTTAGCTAAGAATTTTTAGCACAGTTAGTATACAGTTATGTGTCCAATGGAATTTAATATTAGATGCAATATTTAAAAGACGTTTACTTTTGTGACCGATGATATATTCTTAAATAATTTCAAATCTTCAATCTCGATGCAGCAAATAAATTCCAATAGCTTAAATGATAGAAACAAACTTTAATAAATCCTACCAAGAAACATTTATTTCACTAGATTTGGGCTAGAAGAGCGCTCCGCGCTCTAGGCGCCCATAGAACATTCAATGTCAACGTAATAAATCCTATAATTAAGTTTTATTTTATCGAGATATTGTTAAAAGTTCTTGAATCACAATTCCAGGAATGCACAAATAGTTAAATTTCATGATCTCTTATTTAAGTTTGTTTTGTAATCTAGAGGCAACAAGTTGAGTTGGTTTTTCTTAATATAAACATTCTTGCTTAGATTCATAGTTATTCAGATAACAGCAGTTTTTTAATTTTGATACAAATATCTGAAAGAAAATATATATTTTTATGGATATTTGCTTCATTTGAATTCATGAGTTCCAGTACAGTTTTTACTAATTTATCGTACATATCTCGTTAGTTATTGGATTGAAATAAAAAAAAAGAAAGCAATAATTCCAATATCAAGCAGTGGGGGGAAAATAAATTAAAGAAAAGAAAAGGTAAGATTCTTAAAGACTGTTAATTTCAGTTTAATAAATTGAGCCTTAAGTATTCGAACCTAATTGCGTAATTTTGTGTGTTGTAGATCGTTTTCAATTTTCTAAATTAAATTAATATTAAAATATGAAACCAGTTTTTGTCAGGGAATGAAACATTAGAACAAAAATACAATTCAATGAAGATAAATAAGTGTACACACAACAGAAAAATACTAAAATGTTACATTTACGGGAATAATATACAGCAACTAATGTTGTAAAGAATAATGTTCTTACATTTTACAGCTCAGAGTTTCCTCTTGTTGAAAAAAAAGTGTATATTTTCTGATAATATAAGCTATTTTTTAATGTAAGTTAAATTCAGATCAAAAGAATTCTGAAAAATAAATAAAAAAAGAAAACGAACTTTTGTGTGTAATTCGGCATATGCATTTAATGTTATATATATATAATATGTTAATGCCCTTGACATTTCTTTATAATACTTTCAGGGGAATCTAAAAGCCAAGATACTCTGGAGGTTAAAACCACACCGGGTCCTCGAATTAAAACTTTTATTATCCAAAGACCACATCATTCGTAATGTAATGAATTAAAATTCAACGAATTTTCAGACAACTTAAGCGGGTCCTTGAAGATGTAGTGAAGTTTGGTGATTAAGTACCAGCTCACACATTTCCTTTGCCATCTGATCATGAATCAAATGTCAATATTTGGCGCAAATACCCACTTACATTGCTACACTGAGCCTTTATTGTAAAATAAAGTCAACGAAAATGAATCCTTAAATTTCAATATTGTTGCACAAACACGCTTTCCCTGATTATGAATTTTAGGTATACAAGTTCTCTGGATGTGTACAAGAACATTTAAACACTTTGAACTTTTAATTTTCGCTAATAACTTATAAGAAAGTGGTCTCCTCCGATTTCTCTGTTCAACTGACGAATTAAACTAAATTTTTTTTCTAGGAGCTTCTGTATAAAATATAAGTAACGCTTATCTCAATTCTGAAGTTTAAAGCATTATCTAACAGAGAAAAAGAACTGATAAATAAATGATCATCTCAGAAATTAATGTTTTACGTAAGACAGTTAACATTTTTGTTAAATAGCATATGGAATATAAAAAATTTCAAATTTTTGGCTAATAATGTAATTTTCAACATTCATTTTGAAATAGAATTTATCAGATATCATTCACCGGTTCGCTTTTATTCCCCTTATGTTTCTCAAAAAGACTATATTTGTTCTTGTTTTCCCTTTTAAGATGAAATCAGACAACTTCTTTCTTTTTTTAGATTTCATAATAATCAAAGAATGCGGCTGACATAAACTAACCTATTGTTTTTTGTTTGGGTCACATGATCATGACATACATCTAAAGGCATTGTTTCAGGAGGTTAAAGGATTTTGGCCATTCAATTATTCGTCCTTGTGAAGGATCTTATTATTTACTTAAAAAAAAGCAAAATATTTGTGCCTTTTATTCTCAAATGCTATCGATTGTGGGGATAAAAATAGAGATTCTTACAGAGACTTACACATTTAACTTACAAGTTTTGATATCATGCAAATTATTTATATAACGAAAAGATAGAAAATCAGAATTATTTATTTTAATGTATTTCTCATAGCGTTTTACTTTCTCATTCTTTTGCATATCTAATGAATGGAATAAGAATATATCACTTACAAATGCACTATATTCTATCACATTTTTTTAAATTTTGTTACTGATTTTAAAAATCATTATTTTTCAAAAATATATGTCTATGATGCTTTTTTAAAATTTTAATCCTGTTTCTTACAATAAGTATTAAATAATTTTGAATTTATACTCATTATTTATTAAACATAAACACTTTTAAATTTCAATACTGAAGCAAAAGAGTTAAAGCTTGTGAATTGGCATAAAGCTTTAACATTGATTGGGAAATTAACTGGATTAAGATTTGTATTCTTGGAACATACTTTTTCTTTTAAGCAGAACTGATAGTATAAGTGTCATTCAACAAAATAGTTCTTTTTATACAAATTTTACTACAACTATTTTCAATTGTACTAATTAAAGAATAAAAATTTAATGATTTGTTGCTATTGCTTTCGTATTCTTACCTTTTATATATTTTGAGTTTAATACTTAGTTAAAATTTGAAAGAAATAGTAAAATGTTTATATAAAATCTTCTTTAATGAAAAAATTAATAGAAAAAAAGAGTTTTTGAAGAAGCAAACTAATTCTCCTCATTGATTTTATTTCTCAAACTGCACAACAGATTTTTTTTTTCTAAAATAGTTTTAACAAACATACAGTAGTAGAATGATTAAATATCTTTGTAAATCAAATTTTGAATTTCGTTTTCATTAAATTTTGTGTACCAAGATATTTATGGGTTCGACATAAAAATTTTAAAACGTAAGTAGTTTTAAATTTGCTTTAATCAATTAGGGACGATACAATGTATAAAAAATAAAATTGTTATGTTTCAAAATAATCATAAAAATGTTTATCGGAATTTACCACTCTAAAAGCATTGGGAAAAATAATAAGAAAATCTCAATAACAAAAATTCTTAAAAAAGGGGGAAAAATAATTTAATTTCATTTAATATTTATTCAAGAAGAAATTACATTGCAATTATAATAAGGAAATATGATGAAATTATATTTCATGAATAATTCATGCCCTAAAAGGCTAAGAAAAGATATCAAATTTCACGCTTGTTTCAAAATAACTGAAGCATTCTTTTGCATACTAAATAATTCTAAATTTGAAACAGATAAACGTTTACATGCAGAAACAGAACTAACACTATTTTTTAGAAATCAGTAATAAAGTTTTCATTTTACTTCAAATTATTATTTTCCAGATTTGAATGAATCTTATCAATTTTATCTCGATGTGACATGTCAAGAAAAAAAATTCTCAGTGCTCAAAAAAACAGAAATTTACGATTAATTTCATACTCTCAACTTAAAATTTTTATTTCCTTAGAATGAAAAAAAAAAAAAAAAAAAAAAAAAACTACTATTACATAACAAGAGTTTTGAAAACTGTAGATTTTTTTAAAAGCAAAATGAAAGAGAAACTAAAATAAATAATACATTTCCAGATTACCCGTTTTTATCACTTTTATTTTCTTCAAAATTATGACCAAGTCATCTTTGCTCTAAACATTCATGCATTGTGAAATATTTAAAAATAGACTTTAAATTTAAATATTTAGAATCAAAAGATATTCATACTTAGGAGGTAATTACAAATTATCTCATATTGACAGTTCAAGATACATTTTCGTACATAAATTTTGCATTTCAATGACGTAGAAGATTTTGAAATTTCCTTTTAATATTTACAGGGGAATTCATTTAATGGTAACAGAAGGAAAAAGAGTTATGATTTTTTAAATCATGGGTTTCACATAACTCTCACGGCTCATTTAACATTATTTTCCTCTGGTAAGTTTTCAATCGATTTATGTAAAAAAGAAAAAGGAGGTAATATCTTCCTCATCGATTTTTGTGTGTGTTCCTTTTTCTTTTATATATATATATATATATATATATATATATATATAATACAATATTTAAACAAAAACACACACTTTTGATTATATTTCTTAAATGTCTTTTAATTAATGCCTTTTGTTATGTAGAAACAATTATATTATAGGTGAAAGAAGATAAATTCATTATTTAAAACTTTTAAGGAAAGAAACCGAATTAAAAACGAAAAAACCAGTGAAATCCAGAATTGAAAACTAGTAATTTCATCGTAATAATAGATTTTCAATTTATTTCTAGCCTTTTTAAGTACTTACAAATATGGCAAGACACATCTATTAAAAAGGGGTGGAGGTGAGGAAGCGCCTTAAATTATATGTTGGAATAACATTATACTCGTGGTATTCCTCACCAGAAATTATCAAACATTGAAGTTTTTTAAAATCAAATTATTCATTCAACTTTTATAGATTCACAAATAAGTCATTGGTCGGAAGTCGACTGCATTCATTTACTTCTCGTAAAAAAAACTTGAATAATAAATAAGGATATTGACCGTAAAGATATGATGATTCTTATAATGTTCTCAATATGAAATATTATCTAATATATTCTTATAATGTTCTCAATATGAAATATTATCTAATATATTCTTATAATGTTCTCAATATGAAATAATATCTCTTATATTCTCAAAATGAAATTAATAAATAGAGCTCCAAAACTCAATCAAAAATGTATTTTAATATTTGTCTGTAATACTAATTATATTAACTTCTATATAAGTCTGAATTTTAAGGATCCATTTGCATTCTAACTTACCTAATGTCTCTACTTGTATGAAAAGAATGTTTTTCAAATTAAAACAAAATTTAGAATATTGCAAATTTTCTACAGCTCTCATTTCTTTTACTTATTTATAACTAATGTTTCTGTTATGCATGCATTAAAAAGATTACATACCTTTCAACTCTATTTTTATATAAGCAAACAGAGATAAGTCCTATACAACATATATTCATTGTAGCGTGAGTGATTCAGGTACCACAAAAAAGAATAGTTATATTTATTTTGAGATTTTGGAGAATACTTATGATTTGAACTAGATTTAAAGCAAATGAAGAAAAAGACAATCCAAAATTGATTCTTCCGAAGAAGACTCTCATTTGTAGCGTGCCATTGATTTATGCAGTTTTTAAAATGTTACATTGAAATTTTTTAGATAGGCGGAACAAACAACTAGATGAGCAAGCACCTTGGTAGAAAATTACGGTATTAAAGGGTACGTATTTGAATGGAACAACATTTGGGAATAAAAGTGTTTCAAAATCTAAATTAAATTATCAAGATAAATAATGATGATCAATTAAAATTTAGATAGAAAGGCTTTAAAAAAATATTTATTTGTAAGAGGTCATATATAATTTACCTTTATATCTTATAATCCTGTTATAACTAATTCTATACTTTTCTAAAAATAGTTTTTAATAAAGTTGCTTAATATTTTTGTGCTGCTCTGTAAACTTGTTAAATTTAAGAAATACCACATTTTAATAAAATGTTTCGATTTTGAAAAAAGAAATTCCATTTTTTTTTCCAAATTCGTAGACGAAAATTTATTTTTCTAGCACCATCATATGATTTATATATATATATATTCTATTTATGCAGATATGTTAAATCTTTTTTCCTTTTAATTGTTAGTGAATAAAACATTTATTTTGTTTCTAAAATTTTTGAAACCTCAATAATAATAAAAATCATTCAGCAGAAGTCATATGGAAGTATAATGACATGTTAAGATAATACTTCAAAGTTACAAGTTTATCCTAATTGTATGTAACATTGTATCATAATTATAAATAAAATGACACCGAAAAACTCTGAATTCCAGTAGGTTAAATTGTTAAGAATCGTCGATAAACTAACTAGCTTAAGAAAATAAAAATTAACTAATGATTATGTGTATTGGGATAATTAGAGGATAATTAGGAATTGTATCAGCAAATAAGTATGAACTTTTTACTAATGGGTTATAAAATAGGAAAAATTCGAAAATTTAATTAGTTTTATGTGAGATCATTACATATGTAAGCAGACACACGCACACACCACACATGTATATACATGTGTATACTATTTTCGTATTTACTTTTAAGTATCATCTCATCTACACTTCTTTCCTATGGTAAATTTGAAATGGCAATAGATTTTGTAAATATTTGCCTTCTACGTAAATGCAGGGAAATTTGAATAAAAATGTTTTATTCGTAATGTTTGTTTTGAGGAACATAACGAAAGATGCATGTTTTCATGTTTTATAAACAGACAAATTTTTAAATAGTAGATATAGTTGAGGATTGATCGACGTCAGACTACTTCGAGTTGAGGAATTTTTATTGAAATGTCCACTAGTTACACACAGCACTCCCTTATCATTTTCAACAATATACGATTATAATTATCGTTTTTTCAGAAAAAGTAAAGTACGAGAATTACCTGGGAAAGCGGAAAAGTGCATGGAATTATGGACGTGAACAGTCAATAACCAATCACTTCTCTGAATCAAAAATAAAAATCTTTCAAGTCATTCGAAAGTTTTTTAACAAAAAATAATATTAATTAGCTGCCTGTGTCAGTAGGTAGTGGCATGAGAAAATTGCTTTAACTGACAACAATTAATACAAAATTTAAAAAAAGTAAAAGAGAAATGAAGAGAGAATCTACAACAAAAGCAGCGCACCTATCTAGTTTGAATATGTATATAAAAACCTTTTAAGCTTTTCTCTGCGAGAATTTCAAAACTTGAACTCCTAATTATGAAAGAAATATAACACATAATAATAAACAGCGATTTTACAAACGGTAAAGTATTAAATATAGAGATAAGTAAACAATTAAAACTGATAAAAATCATAAAACATCATATTAAAGTGCACTATTTCTTAAAATTCATAAAATAAATGAAACTTTTTTTTATCTGTTATCAGATCTACTCCGAAGATTTAAGACGATATTTCAAGAAATTAATTTTTAAACACGAATTCGCGATTGAAATAGATGCTGCAAATAAAAATGTAATGTCCAAGAACATGAATCTTAAAGAGTTCCAGAAAGCTGCTAATGCTCTCATATGGCTTAAATAATGAGGAAATGGTATTGACTTTATAGGAGAATGTAATAAAAAGAGACTTATGTTCTGAGGTTCACACGCTTGAAGAAGATTAAAAATAGACACATCATTGGTAAATTATTTATTAAATATTGATACATTATTTTTCTTATACCATTGCATTATATAACCGGTATAATGCTTTTAGAACTGATAAATTGTGTAGTTTATATCATTATAATATATCGCTGCTAAATTATTTATCGAAATATTTTCAAATGAATTTGAACACGTGCAAATTCATTACTAAACTGGCATACAAATAATGAGAATAACAAGTAATATAATTTTACAGCTGGAACTATTGTAGTATGGACATTGAGACGATTCACTATTTGAATTAAATAAATTTATAATTTTTTGAAACATAAATATTCATAATAATTATTTAAATAATGAGAGTTCAATTTTTTATTAAAGACATATCATGCTTAGTAATCTAGTAATATTTGTAACGTCCATGTCTCTATTTTTATTATATGGACGTTTTTAAATGTATTTAAACGAAGCATTGTGCAAGATATTTTAATTATAGAGCATTTAGTAAAAAAATTTGTAAACATTTGTCATTCTTCAGTGACACATACACAAAGACTTTCTTATTTTCCTTAATTTTAAAGTGTTATTTCGCCAAAAAAAACCAGTAATCAGTTGAAAGTTCCATCAAACCAGTAACACTAAAGCAGAATTTAAATAAAACTTATCTCTCGTGTCCAGTGTATTTATTTTTCCCAAGTAAATACGTAAAACGAACAGCAGAATAGATGTAATCAAATAAATTAATGTTGATCATTATGTTTACATCAAGTGAAGTATATCATAACTAAAAAATAGAATCAAAAATTAAATCTGGATTTAAGATAAAAAAAAATAGTTTGCTTATTATATGTGATGTGATTATGTGATAGCTAATTAGCGTCACATTGAGAGGCAACACGAGGGCTACTGAAGACGGACCTCGTAATTTTGAACCTCGATCAAGTGACGAGGACGATGTCCGAGCTGGCATCTCTCTCTCTCCAAACTTCCATACCAAGCCAACAGGAGGACTTGGGACCTCAACCATATTTAATGTGAATCAAGTCTTGTAACACGGAGGGTCTTCAGAGGTACCAGGGCTTGAATCCACGACTCAACGAAAATTGCGGGACCATGTTATAATAAATTTTCAATAAACTAAAGCTTTTTAAAAATTTTAAAGCTTCATGGGTATTGAAGGATATTGATTTACTACTTTTTAGCAGTGTTATAGATGAACCCATTGTAAATAAAAAAAGCTCTTTTATCAGTTGTTAATAAAATGTTATAAGAAAATTATGCAGCAAAATATAGAGAAAAATGCATCTCATACAAGAAGCTATGTTAATATGTTACATAAAAAAAGAATACTAGAAAAAATATTTTTAGAAATTGGAAATTTCCTTTCATATACTTAAGTGAAGTTTAAGCACAAATATATAAGTTAATAAAACAAGTCATATATATTTTTATATAACCATATGGTAAGTAATTAAAAAAAATGTTGTATATAAATAAATTTGTTAAAATGTATGGTACTAATAAACTTAACACAATTCTTTTTACTTTATAGACAAACTTTATTTATTGGTGGTTATAAAGAAATTTTTTTTTCTTTATAACCACCAATTTTCAAAGTTTCAATACACAAATAGAATAGAAAATATCTTGTTTACTTTAACCTTTTAATTGTTTTTCAAAATTTTTATGTATTTTGCCCAAATCTAAGCGAATAATTCTGTAGAATTTTAATTACTTGTTAACTAACAGGGACAAAAATAAAAAAAAAAAAATGGGTCGCATCATTAAAGTGTATCCTGATGTGTTTCAACCTTCCTTTAAACAATTTATTTCAACATTTTTAAAATACAGTTTGTTTTATTTTTTATGCATGTATATATTTTGATGCTTCACAACATGACTCAATCCTTGAAAAACTAGACTTATATCATCTTGACACAGAATGAAATTTAGGATTTTGTAATGTAACTTCATTTAGTAATAATAATACTAATTAAGACATAATTTACTTGAAAACCGATTTTTCGAATTGCAAAAAAACATTGTTCAAAATTTATCGCATTTTTACTTTTCAATATTACTATAAAAACTGGGGAAATTCAGCGTATTCCCCACAAATAGGATACATTAATCATTTAAATGTTATTATGCTTTTTAATAATTAAAAGTATAATAGAGAGAGTTAAGGCAGTTACTTTTATTCTTACTAATGAACAGTATTACCGACATTTTAAATGAAACTTAGTTTGACATAGGTTCCGCAGGAAACACTCAGTATTGTACAATACTAGTTAAATATTTTAATAAGGCTCCCGTCTACCCGCCATTCTGATTTTGTGGAAGTTATGTTAATCCTATGCAATTTAGACTTTAATTCTCACATCTTTATTATTCGATTCATTTCAATGCAATCAAAAGAATCTGAAAGAGCAAAAAATAATGAATATTTTGGTGGAATTACTTTTTCTCTTCGATTTTTGAAAATACTTTAAAATATTTTTAATAACGGGAAAACTCGCAAAGAAATCATATAAAATAGGAGTACATTTTAGACGAAATGAGAATAAAAAATAAATACACATGCGTTGTTTTTACTTCCTAAAGAACTTTAATTTATATGAAAAACATATCAATTTATAAAAAAATATTTAACAATCCCAAAATAATGGTTGGAATGAAACTCGTAAAAGTTTTATTCTTAGTTGTTAATGAAATCAACTTCGAACATTGAAAGTAATATTAAATTTTGTTAATTAAATCGGTAACTAAATTTTATATAATCAGAAAATTATATTACTGAAAAGTTTTGGAAAAGAAGTAATGAAAAATTATTATTTCTCTTTCCCCATAAATCCCTTTTTGATACAAAACATACAGTAGATCCATAAAAAAGAAATACGGTGGAAGAAACGGCATTGTAAATTCAATGAAGAAACTCAGAAACATAGTTTATTTAAATTAAAACAAAAGTTCCAAGGTTTTTATGCTTAAAGGATGTCAAAATATTGAAAAAATGGAATTGCAACTCATAAACACGGTAAGAAAAATGAAAAAAAAATTAATTAAATTTCATAAAAACGTAAATATTTTAAAACGTTTTTCTGAATTTCACATGGTGTGTGTGTGTGTGTCATCAAATTTTCGATTGTTAATTTAACCAACTTCCCATCAAGCTAGAGCTTTGAAATTTTGGGAATCGTTCGTACTCGCCTAACAATGCAATATTTAGACATATGCGACAAGTTTTAACTAATATTTTCTTTAATAATGCAGTTTAGCCCAAACACTTAGCGCGATTTCAAAAATTGGCACTAAACTTGGCGATTTTTTTTTTGGCTGAACGTGTCCCGTAAAACGAACCAGGGTAGCCACATTTGGCAAAATACCGCCAAATAATTCTTGTCGCCAAGGGTGGTTGGGTTAAACTGCATTCCAGCCATTAATTTACCGGACGAATTAATTAATTTTAGTTAGTTTTTACGTTTTTATGTATTTCACTTGGCGTGTGTCTGTCTGTGTGCGTATCAGTGTGTCATCAAATTTTCTATCATTAATTTAACCAACTTCCCATCAAGTTAGAGCTCTGAAATTTTGGGAACCGTTCTTACTTGCCTAACAATGCAATATTCAGATATTTGAGACCAGTTTTAACTAATATTTCAATAATTCTTTTTAATAAACTTTGCCACCATATAAGAACGTTGTTTTTAAAAATGTTGGTTTTTATCTCGAATTATTAACTTATCAATCAATCACGTATTTCTTAAATTTCGATAAAATTAAAAATTATATATTTATTTACAATATGATTGCATATGTTTACTGTGAATGGTTATAGAGACTCAATAAGTTATATTTCTGATATAAGGTTATCGATTTGACATCCTTAAAGAGTGATGTTCATGAAGGGGCTACTTTATGTTAAGACTTTGTATAGAGAATCAAGAAAATAACTGATGAAGTACAACGTAATGGCTACTCACTGCAATAATGTGTGTGTATGAAAAATATTTAACCCTAAACATACTAAAATAGATGCCATATTAATTGAAGATTACAAAAACAGAAAAAAAAACAAAAAACATTGAGGCTACCCAATTGTCTTAAAATTATGTAAAATTTGACTCTATAGCCCAGCAATTTCTGTAAATGCAGAATTCTTGATTGCATTTAAATAAGGATTTTATTTCAGTCAAACGGTAAAGAAAGCTTAATTTTTGTTGCGCCTTATTTTAACATAATGAGAATTTCAAAAATTTTATATTTCTGAAAACATGTTTTGAAAATTAAATTCATTACTGATGAAAACTTAGGTATAATTACAGTAGCTATTACACATATCAATAGACACATTCACAGACTATCTTCATTATATATAAGTTTATAATTTCTTTTCATTCAGTATTATTTTAAACTGACAGCGATGGTATATTGTTAAACTACTAATTATGCGCTATTATTACATAGTTTTTTTTAAAATAGTTTTGCAATCTCTATGGAGAAATTCAAATTATATATGCTGTTACACTTCCTTTCAAAACATATCTAATGTAAAATAGCATAAATAAAAAAAAATGTTAATTCATCCATCACAGATACGTTCCTTAACTATCTTTCGAATCTATATACGTAATGTACAAAATGACAATTTAATTAGCAAATTATTATGCCAATTAATTCAGCAGCCATTGTATTATTTAAATAGAAACAGTGTGTGTGTGCGTCTGTTCAGAATTTAAAAATTATTTAATAAAGTAAATAAGAAAGCGAAGTTCAAATTTTCTTTTTGTTTATTCTACTTTAGTTGAGAGAGAGAGATACAACGTAATGTTCATATAGAGTCGTAGCTCCATCATTTCAATAACAACAGAAGATCGTAAAAGTACGTTTAGCATAAGCACGTAAAAGAAAAGAAAAGAGGGAATTCCTTTGTGTAGTCGATTTTATAGGTAGGATATCTGGGGATTTTCTCCCAGTGACATGTTACAAGATGAAGGGATTCTGAGGAAGTTTCTCTGACGACTGCCAGTCCAGAAGAATTATTTCTGACAGATTTACAGTAATAGAAAGCCGATTAAATAGATTTGAAGAGCGAGTGATATAATAAATAAAAGGATAATCTGGAATTCGATCAGGAAATAGAAATTAACTCTTTACTTTTAAATTAGAGAATGGGAAGAATTAGGAAATTAAATTAATTGTTTAGTGAAATTAATACAAATATCATTACCCCCCATATATATATATATATATATATATATATATATATATATATATATATAAAATTTATCCTACTATATAACGCGATCAAAAATTTTACAAATGCAATCGAATAATAATAAAAAAATATTTTTTGACGCTTTTCGATCACTGTCTGAAAAAAAGAATGTCTCCTGTAATTCTATCCTTGGAAACTGTTGGAAGGGAGACATCTTCTATAATGACGCTCCCTCCTCTCTTCGTCTTTAAACATTGATTCAGAGGGACACTTCAGAGACAATAAATACTTTTCTATTCTGTTCTCAGGAATTAGTATAGATTGAATAACTTTTCTCTTATTGATGAGAAAATTTAAGCCAGTGATGTAAAATTTTGAGAAATATAAATGTCAAATACATAAAAACTATATGTCCATTTGCACCCCATCCCCCGAGTTTACTACTGATTAATTTTTAAGCAATCGAAACGTAATCTATAGATAATATCAATATATACGTATGATAGTTTTACTATAATTACAGTTTTAGAATGATTAATAATATAATTATACACATTATACTATGTGTTATGCATATTTTTAAGAAAATTCTGAAGCTCTTATCTATAAATTTTTATTATGAGACACAAATTTGGCTTCATTTTTATAAAGCGCTTGGCATCTGCTTATGTTAATACTGGTCGTTCAATGAAAAACATGTGCATACAAGCAAACAATAAAAACGCAACATAAACTGCAACTATTAAAATTCTAAAACTGCTATTATGTGCACATAAAAATGAAATTTCACTCTGTTATTGAGATAACCACGAAACGAAATACTTTTAAGTTTATTTTCATTAGATTTTCGGCGCGATCAGGCAAGCTTAAAAAAACTTAATTGTAAAGTGAAATGAAAGAAACAAAAATCACACTGTTTCGTTAGAAAGTTAGAAATTGTAAGCACACATATTGGCTAAAACAGTTGTCAGAATATTGTTTTGAATCTATAATGGTGATTAAGATTAATGTTTTAACGAATCCCGATGTTTGGCACGCTTTCGCAGATTTTTATTGTTAAAGTGTTAAAAATAATTAAAAATAAGTTTTTAAAGTACAAGTTCCTTTACATAGACCTAGACTAAAATTAAATCGGATTAACTGCTTTCAAAACGTGCGACTTAGATGAGATCCCTTTGATTATATGACTGAAGTAACAATTGCATGTGATTTGTATATTACGTATTTATTATTATTATTATTATTATTATTATTATATATATATATATATATATATATATATATATATATAAACAACGACGAACGAAGTAATCGACGACAGTATCGAAAGCAAGCTCAATAAAAATTTATATTCGCAGTTGTAGGAGAATTAAGCTTCGAAAAGTAGTGGCAAGACATTTCATTGATTAGATCGGTAATTAAATGTAATTTACTATGCAAATCATATTTCTGAGATAAAGATTTCGATAAACTAACATAAACTGAAAATGTTGTTAAAAATTTATTTCTCTCTAAGCTTTAAATCTGGTTTTCAAATAGAATTGGTACAGTAAATCCATACAATAATTTCCATACATTGAACATCGCATTAAGTACAATAAAGGAATACGGTAAAAAGAGATATTTTGATATTTAAATGTTGAAGGAATTTAAATGATTCAGAAGAATAGGAATAAAATACTTATATTTTAATCCTTAAAACAGTAGGAAGATTGATGAGAAAACCTTAAAAAATTAACTTAATTTTAATTGCAAATATTTTAATTTGTTCATTAATCAGAAAATTGAAACTTAATAAAATGTTAATACTGTCTGCCTAACTTCTGCTTCTTGTATCTGATTAAATGTAGCAACATCCTTTGCAATTGAGTTGCCTTGTTAAGTCACCTACTCCGTCAGCATGATTACTACGATTTTTGGCGAGCTGCTTGAGCCCGTAAGCATTGTTTTTACTTCTGATTTCAACAATTTTTAACATGCGCTGACATGCTATTGTTTTGAGAAATTGGCATTAAAACAAAATTGCGTGGGCATAAAATAAATGATACATGTATATGTTCAAAAGATTGACATTATAATACAGTATGATTATAATAAGTACATTTAGTCCACTTAAGGTATGTTTACATTGCTAAGATATATATTTAATTTTTTTATCGTCTGCTTTTGCATTAATATTCAAACAGAGTATGTTTGTCTACATAAATAATTTATCATTTGCTCTCATTGTAAGATTTAATTTAATAACTAGTTTTTATGGTAGAATCGTCTGTTTTGACTCTTTTTGTTTTTAAAATTGGAAGAGTTTTTGAACTTAAGAATGTTTGGCTTGTGAAAACAAAAATGCATTAGGAATTTGAAGAAAATACTTCCTTTTCATGATAGTAATTGCTTCTGTGAAGCCTGAGGCTCGGAAATAAGCTTACTTTATGCCAATTAATATTAATTTTGAATAATTCAACTTTTCCGACAACTTAACAGAAAAAAGACGTTAGCAGATATTAAAATGAAATTAGCAAAGCTAATTTCAATTTGTATTCAGTTATTTATTTATTTTTGAATGCTTATATTTAAACTTTCAATTGAAGTTTCCTTCATATTTTCTACCTATAACCCTTGTGTTGTTTTTCAGTGCTAAGTTAATAAAAACAATCATAACCAATCAATTAACATTTCCTAACGAAATTATAACCTTCACAAATGTAAATATATTATTTAAAGATTAGCAAAGTCACAAACCACTAACATTTTTATTTTAAAATTTCTTACGATTTGAATTTACTTAAGTGGTTTCATTCATTCAAGATTTCTAAATTCTGTTAAACTACCAAAATTATTTTTAAAACCTGTAACTTTATTTCAATTATATAAAATACTAAATTAGAAAACTGCAAACGATGAACCGCGGGGGAAATCTGACCCATCGTCTGTTTTTTATCATTCCCCCGCGTTGATATTGTACTGTTACAACAATACAGCTACAACAGCGGCTTTTAGATCTTCATTCAAGTTCCAAAGACATTTCCATACTTCAAAATTAATTTGTCTTTACATTTGAGAAACTATTGTCAAGGGTTCAATCGGAAGTGGATCTTCTGCAAAATTATATTTTAAAAATTATGCTTAAAGAAATGGATCTAATCCAATTCTATAAATATCTTTCTGAAAATAATTACGATCTATTAAGCAGTATGCTTATAATTGTATCTGAGAGTACTTACCAATGTGAAAAGCCATTTAGAAAAATGATATAAATAAAGTGGAAGTACAGATAACTATGAATAGATGATCATTTGAATATAACTTTACTGATAAGAACAATTTTCAACTCCAGTTGATGAAATATTATCACAGAAAAAACAACTATATTCCTACATTAGTACAAAATTTAATCTAATTTATGATAAAATCATTAGTTAATTTAAATATTTTATTTGTTTTTAGTAAATTTTAGAATATTTATACAAATGTTGTGTAAAAACAACTTCCTAAAAATTGAACCGGGGTGTTTTTTGTTGTTGTTCTGTTGCCCAATGATTAGATGCAGGGTCTAAAAAATTTTCTGTTTGATATTTTCTAAAAAAATGTCGACTTTTATACTAGAATATTCAAAATGTCATGGCAATCGAAATTGTATGGCAAAGCGAGCCCAAGAAAAATTGCCGAAACATTTCAGAGTTCGAGAGTATGTAAAAATAATTATATATTTTTTTCTTTTTATCAAAATTAATTTCTTAAATATTTTTACATTTCATATCAAAATTTAGATTAACATTTACATAATCTAAAACAACAAATATAGATCTTACAAAGGTGACCTTACAAAGATTCTCTCTTACGAAAATATAGAAAAAAAAGTTTAAAAAAAATGATCTAAATTATTTAACATTTATTTTAATTATAATAAAATACCCCCTTTTTCAATATCTTGAATAAACCGAGAGGTCATCGATTCTGAAAGTTTCTTAAAATGTCTGTGGAAATTTAATTCCAAACTTTTTTGACGGTTAACATAATATCTTGCTTACATTGCTATTGCATGCCCTTTTGATAAACTTCTCAGGTCAGAAGATCCCATAAATTTTTTATTGGATTCAAATTGGTATTTCTCGAAGGCCAATGAAGTAAATTTATTGAATTGACTTCAAACCAAATTTTTGCACATTTAAAAACATGAGAAACATGTTAAACTGTGGAGAGAAAAAAATTGTCTCCTGATGTAATTAGTAGGGCCTCATGTAAAAAAGGTTTCGCCAACATATCAATTTATTTGTCAGAGTTAAATTTGTAGTTAATAAAGAGTACTGGCGTGATTCTATATGCTGCAAAAGTGCCTGAAATCATTAATGTGCCCCCACCATATTGGCGTTTGGGAAAAAACTTCTTTGGCTTATGCACATTATATTAAAAATACTGAAATCCCACTGACACATCACAAATGAACTTTTTTTTTTGTCAGAACAGATTTTATCACTCCGTTTTGGACCGAGAGAAATATATTTTTTGCGAAGTCAAATTTACTTTTCATGTGTTGATTTGCGAGAGGTGGATATAACTCTCATTTTCCATCCCAAAACTAGGATTTTTATTCGAAACATTTTGAACTATTCGCGAGGAAAATGGCAAATTTAAATTTCTTATGGCTTAATTTGGAGTTTCTTTTTTCTGGTAACTATTCTTTTCCATCGATGCATTAGAATTTTGTGGTCATAAAGCTCATTTTTCATTCCTTACATTACAGGCTTTTAAAGGAAATCACAAACTAAAGCTTTAGATATAATTAAGTTTTTTAACAGTTTTTAATTTGATATTTCATGCTCAATACACATTCTTTCAAAGCAATAATTTTCCCTTTTTCAAAGTTAGAAAGATGAGTTCATTTTCACTACGTAGAAAAATGATGAAAAAATGATGCAAGTGTGACTTTTGCTTTGAAACTTAATCTTTTTCATATTTGAAACAATTCTTTTCTGCTTTTAATTATGAAAATTTAAGTATAATTTAGGTATAAAAAACAGTTGTACGTATACTTTTTCTGATATCATAAACGTTTAAAATTCAGAAAGTACATTTATAATTGTTACTTTTTGAAAAATTGAACTAATTTACATGAAAAATAAACTTAATTTTGTCTATATTTTTAAGAAAATGCACGTACAATTCCATCTAAAACATTTGGAGATTTACCGAATTTTATCCAACCCACGAATTATTTTTACATATTATATTACTATCTTAGTAGCGAAAAAATATATCAATGAACTGTAAAAGAAATTGTAAATCAAATTTGAAATCTCGATCTTAATTAACAAAACTACATGCATGAATCTTATTCATGTAATTTTAATTCTCTACTGCTTAAAATAAAAATTTTATATATATATATATATATATATATATATATATATATATATATATATATATATATGTATGTATATATATCTCTCTATATTTATATGTTAGTATCACTAAAAGTCTTAGTCTATATTATTGTAAATTAGATTTCAAGTTAAGTATTTACATACGCATACCTATTTATAAAATCAGAATATTAAACTATGACAGAAGATGGTAGGAATTGCTTTCAAAGATAGTTAATCATTCTTGCAAAAATTTCATCCATTGTTAGATGGATTATAATAGATTAAATTATCAAGACTGTTTTAAGGTTTCATCAAGGATTCGGCCTCCAAAATGATGAAAAATTTACTTTTTAATATTTACTTGAAATATTCTTTAGATTATCTGAGATTGATGTATTACTTTTTTGTGTAAGAGAACAGAAATTTGAAAAGAGAATTGAAAATAGAACAAAAACTTTTGGCTTAACCATACTCCTTTTTAGAGATGTCAGTAATTTTAAACTATTTTCTTTTGCGAAAGTTATTATTTTTGTTTAATCAGAACTATAACAGTTTTACTGATATTTTGTGACTATAACTTTCATTATAAGTCATTCATTATTGATATCTCGTGTTTTATTTGTAAGTGTAAATACCAGATAATATTAAATATGTTTTATATTGTGAAAAACATTCTTAATCAAGATTTTATTTCATTATTTGTTGCTTTAGAAACTGTTGAGGTTCTGGTGTTTATTTTCAACTGTTGTAGATTTTACATATAAATCTTGTGTAAAGGGCAATTATTCTGAACGAATAAAAGTTGGTAGAATCATGCTGAGTATACAGCTGAGATACCACAGTTGGAAAAATGCAGTTCTAATATATCAGAAGCTGAATAATTATTAAACATTGAAAGGCGTATGTTCCGATGCTGGAAATTTCCTAGTTGTGAACTTTCTACAAATCAACAAAATATTTGAAAATGAAAAGGCAAAATGTGACAAAAACATTTTGTACTTCAGAACTTTGTGCTGTAACATTAAGATGAAATAGATTACAAACAAATACTATACAAATAAATTTTCAGTCATGCAAGCATTCTGTAACATCAGAAAGGCTAATCAGTAATGGAAACATTTTGTATGCCATAAATATCTATATATGAAGTAGAAGGTCAGACCTATTCTGGAATACTGTCAAGACTTGACTCATCTCTTTAGGTAGGAAAGGTTATGTCACTTTGAAGAAACAATTATAAAGAAATATTAACTTCAGCCATCAGAAGGACACATTAAAACAAAGGAAATGCTTATGCCATGAAATGTGCAATATATTCAACTTGCATCAAAGGAATTCGACTGACTAAAAGCACAACATTCAAAATGCCCAGTTAAGTGAGTGGTTCTAAGTGTTTTACTAATCACCAATAGCAAAGAGGAAGAAACCTGGTTCTCCCTAACTGTACTTGGAACACTAATAAAAGCTTTGCCACATATCCTTCTTATTTATCAACCGCTTCTTGAACAATAATGTTTGTCAATTGTGGAACACAATGCAAATATAATTTTCGAAAGTATCAATAAAGATATTAATGTACAATCGTGTAAAACATGGAAGTAACAAAAGTTACTTTTGAATTCAACAAAGGGACTTTACGAATTACCAAAGATATCAAAAAGACTATTTGTATACCTTTTGAAAATGTACACATGATCTTGGTGTGTATGGAATCTCTAAAAGTAAGAATGAGATGAAAACCAAATACCAACCATCGTAAACTGGTAAAGAAATAGATTTAAAAGAAGAACTGATAAAGTAATAATATTTGAAGGTCATACTTTTGAGGTAAAAATGTACTGTCAGTTTGTAACACCGGTTTTTTAAAAAAATATATGCATATATATTTAAATTAAAACAGTAATTATTTATTTCATGAATCTGTGTCTTATTCATCATAATTTTCAATAAATACAATATTTTGATGTTATATGAGCAAATTTTTAATTGTTCTTATATAATGCTATTTTATAATTTTCTTTCATTTTCTTGTAGATCAAATTCAATACTCTAAAAATGATTAGTTACTAAAAAATTAATTGAAGCATATAATTTTATTTTTCAGAATCATAATTTAAAAGAGGCTTTCTCAGTTCATTTTTTCTATACATCAGTGCATTTCAAGTTATCTACATCTTCCTGAATACTCACCAACCACTTCATTTATTTCTATCAGTTGTATATAATACATGACAAATTACTGAATAATTTTTAAAAAAAACTTTTAAAAAATTCTATTGGGCATAGCTGCCGTTAGCATTTATTTTTCCCCTTCAAACTAAATTGGAGTTATTCCACCAAATTGGTTCTTAAACTTGTTTAAGGCAAACATTCTGGAGAATATTAGATGTTTCATGAGTAAAATAAATAATGCAGAGTAAGTTTAAAAATTTTCAAATTTTCATATTTAATATTTAAAGGTTAAGTCCAAATACATTCAAATTTGCACGTGAAAATCATTTTCTTGGAATATAATCTATATAGGCATGAGGCTCCGTCTACCTGCCATTTTGATGTTCATGGAAGCTTAATGTGTATCCATTAGATTTCGGCTTATTCTCACATCTTTTGTGGATGATCTGATTTCGAATGCAATAAAGTGCATCAGAAAACAGCAGAAGAATATTAGGCTACCAGTGGATTCTTTTCACCATCAGATTTTAAAATGATATTCTTTGCTGAGACGAAAGGCTCAAAATAGATCATTCGAATAAGGAATAGAGTTTTTAAGATCTTGAAGAATGGTTCACGAGCGTGATTATTTTCAGTGCTGTTGCGTGAATGGATCGATGATGAGATGTAGAGATTCAAGGTCGAGATTCCATGGGATATTACATCCTCAGATGGCAGATGAGCTGAACCTAAAGCTGTTGAAGGTAAAAGGTTCTGAGGAGCTCAGGTCCCTTAGTAGGCACATAGGAGATTTACAATAACAGCTGTGATGGTGCTGGAATTTGCTCATTGTTGCACTTTCCACTACACTTCCACTACTTTGTTTTCTATGAGATATATTATTTTACTCAGTTCGTTATAGATCTGGATGGTAGCGTTTACGGTTAACGGTGTGGATCTTATGGACGTGTGCCACCATGACAGGTTGTAGATGGAAGATGTGGTGGGAGGTCTGTGTGGACTCTTGAGTTAGATGCTGGAGTTAGCCAGGTGGTTGTAACAGATGTGTATTTTCTAATTTAGATCTTGGGGTTGATGGTTTGCAGTGGGTTCAATTAGCTTGTTTTGATTTGTGTTCTGCAGTTCTAGTTAAAGAAAGGCGTTTTAAGGTTTCTGGTTAGCTTTACGTGTCGTCAAGAATGGTGTAAAGTATTAATCAGGTCGGTTGATTCGGATCGTTCAACAGGACGTTTTTAAGGTTGGTGATTGCAGTTTCTTTCTCGGTTTGAGATGTGAATTAAACAGTCTATAATCCTATATGGAAGATGGGTGTAAGGTTATGGGTAGTTCTGTGGTGGCTGGAACCAATGTGCCTGGTTGTGAGGAAGATGGGGAGTTCAGTTTATGAGTTAAGCTGATGTGGGATGCTAATAGGTTCTGTTCTGGGATCAGGTTGGGCGATCCCTGAGGTGAGGCAGATCATGAGATGGTTAACGCTCAGCGTTTCTGATGAGATGGGTTTTCTCTTCTCTGACGACACCAGTGCTCTGACAAGGTTCAAATGTGGATGGAATATGGGTTCATTCTTACGCCTCTTTGCACAGGTTCAGGGATCTTATGGGATTCTTTCAGTTCAGGTCCATCAGGCTGGTGTGCTGGATGCAGTGTTAGATCTAATGAATGATCTGTGGAAAATTAAGCAGAGGTTCTGCACTATAGTTTCCTGGCTAAGAATGAAGGCACTGATTGGGTTGCTGGTATATAAATATCATTAACAAATGACTTAGCTGACTTCATTTTAAATTTTACTGCAATTTAAAATCTTTTATAGATATTAATGCTATGTAAACAGTCATTAATGAACTAAAAGTATTGAAACTTTATATACATCCATACATGAAACCATGTTTTGATTAAATGCAATAATCCAAATGAAATTTAAACACTATTTTAATAATTACAAATGATCATGATACGAAAAGAACAAAATTAATCATATATATATATAGTTGGCAACTAAGTAATTGCGGATTTCACTCTGGGTATAGTCACAGTTGAATTTTTAGTTTGAACGTTGTACAAATGTAAACACATTTATTTGATTAAGAATTCAACATCAATCATAAAAAGTTTTTGATCGGATTCGTAGTTTCGCTTAGCCTTGTTGAAGAATGGAAAATCAAAGAACATTTCTCATATTTTGCTTTTTATTTCCGCAAGGAAAACGCATCCTCTATAAAAGTATGTGTATTTATAGTGATGAAGCCTTAAAGACAGCGCCAGTTCAAATTGGTTGCCATCATTCTGGTGATTTTCACTCAAAGATGAAAAACGCTCTGTCGTCAGTTGAAGTTGATGACGCCCAAATCAAAGCAAAATCGATTCGGATCACAATACAACACGTGAGATTAGAGAAGCTCATGTATCACATACATGCATGAAAATCCTACAACAACTCTATATTCAAAACTCATATATGGGTTCTGAACTGAAAAACATTTAACGCAACGCATTAATAGCTGCGATTTGCTAAAGAAACGTAATGAAAATGATCATTTTAAACGACAGTAACTGGCGATGAATGGTTGTTTACAACAATATCAAGGGAAAGATCGTGGAGCAGGCCAGGTGAAACACTCAAACAACATCAAAAGCTGATATTCATCAAAATAAGGTTTTGTTACCATTGTGGATTACAAAGGAATTGTCTACTTTGAACTCTTACACCCAACTAGACGATATTCTGATGTCTACATTGAAAATAACGAAATTAAACAATGCAGTTGAAACTCGAATTGACAAATCGAAAGGTGTTGTATTTCATCATGACAATGCAAGGCACACATATCTTTGTCACTGCGCAAAAGTTATTAGGAAGGTTTTTTCACATCCACCATATGTCCTGATCTTACCATCTGATTACTTTTGTTTCGATCTTTAAAGAAACTCCTAGAATGGTAAAATTTTAATACGATGATGATGTCAAATCATTACTGATTCAAGTTTTCTAATAAAACCAGTTTATGAACGTGGGATTATGATGCTGCCTGAGATGGCAAAGGTCATTGATCAAAATAATACATTACAGTAAAGTTATTTAGTTCCATGAAAATTGTCTCTGATTTTCTAAAAATACAATTAGCGCAATCAACCCAATATATGTGTGTATATAATTCAAGATAAATGATAAATAAATCACTAGAGAAAATTATTTATAATTGTGATAATAGCAATAAGTGGTGTTATGTGTTCAGCATATGTTCTACTGAACTTTTCTTAAAACACAGTTTTAAAGGAAGTTTTCTCGAATATACCAACGTAATTCACAAAATTAGTAACGTTTAAAGAAAACTCAGATGAGAAATTGGACAACGCATACACTAAGATGTTCGTTATCCATAATTTAATTAAGTCACAACATACAGTGAGAGGAAATCTCGTCAGGAAAGGTTTCAAAATAACTGAATAAATGAATACCTCAACAGATAGGTAATAAACGTTGTATGATTTAATCCTCTAAGGCCTAATAAGGTCGATTAATGATAATTTAACGGTTTGGTCTTAATAAATCTTACTTTTCTAATGCTTCAAATGGATACAATGATTTTCGTCTCATGCAGTGTCGGAGAATTAAATGTATTTTTGGCTAGTCCACACACACTTGCTATCCAATAGTAAATAATATACTTTGCATAAGGAATCCTGTCTACTCAAAATGTGAGTGTATTCTGTTATTTTGTAAAATTCTAAATACCTCTGATTTAGAAATAGAATTAATTTTTATTTTAGACAGTTGTATATTCAAGTCAAGATCTAAAGTGTAAGTATTTGTCATAGCATTAATGACAGACATCAGAGTTTTATGATTACTTTTTCTGATTTATATTAGCTTATTCAGTGAATAAAGTTTATAAAATATTTACATTTTATGTTAGATATATTTACAAAATATTTACAAATGCTTTCAGAGATCAAACTTATCGCTTATCATATCTATGAAACTTGAGAAGTCTTTTTAAATATTAGGTCATTTTTCATGAAAACTTCATTACTTTATTATAACTCTAGAGTACTAATCTTACTCATACCCACTTGTTATAAGTACCCACTGATATGATAATAAAATACCCACTTGATTTTCATTTCATAAACATTTAGAAACATAAAACTCTGAGTGATTAAAATATAACTATTCTAACCTAACTATCTTTGAGCCTTTTTCTCAATAATATTTGTTGCATACTCAGAGATAACTTCAATTACATTAAGAGATGCATCACATAATTTGTTCATTAGGAAAGAAAAAGTAACATAACTGATCTATTTACTGAGGTGGCTCATCTACTCAGTGAAGAAAAGTAAGCGGATTAGTTCGGAATGTACAATCGATTTCGTCTGCATGAACAAGGTTATTTCTTTGGCACCTGTTACACTATAACACTATCTCTGCTATCCTTATAAGTGACCTCTATAACAGCATTCAGCTCCATGTGCTGTGAAAATAA
>BMAW01039390.1:16729-193552 GCA_019974015.1 Nephila pilipes | reverse complement strand
TTAGAATAATTAGTAACATCGGCCATCCCCCCATATATATATATATAAATATATATATATATATATATATATATATATATATATATATATATATATATATATATATATATATATATATATATATATATATATATGGGGTCACACCGTCTTATTAATTGTAAATTAATTCCAAAGTTGTAAGTATTTACATACGCATTACCCTATTTATAAAATCGAATATTAAAGCTATGACAGAGAAAGTGAGCGAATTGCTTTCAAAATGTTCAATCATTCCTCATTGCAGAAAAAATTTCATCCATTGCTTAAGATAGCTATAATGAATTAAATTATCAAAACTGTTTTAGAATTAATTAAAATCTTAAGGGAATTCGGCACTCCAAAAATGTGCAAAAATTTACTTTTTAATATTTACTTAGAAATATTCTTTGAATTATCTGAAGATTGATGTATTACTTTTTTGTGTAAGAGAACGAGAAATTTGAAAAAATGAAATTGAAAAATGCGAACAAAAAACTTTTTGACTTAACCATACTCCTTTTTTAGAGATGTCAGTAATTTTAAACTATTTTCTTATCAAAACTTTGCGAAAATTAATTATTTTTGTTTTAATCAGAACTATAACGTTTTACTGATATTTTTTGTGACTATAACTTTCATTATAAGTCATTCATTATTGATATCTCGTGTTTTATTTGTAGTGTAAATACCGAAGTAATATTAAATATGTTTTATATTGTGAAAAAAACATTCTTAATCAAGATTTTATTTCATTATTGTTTGTGCTGAAACTGTTGAAGGTTCTGGTGTTTATTTTTCAACTGTTGTAGATTTTACATATAAATCCTTCGTGTAAAAGGGCAATATTATTCTATGCAAACGAATAAAAGTTGGTGTAATCATGCTGAGTATACAGCTGAGATACCACAGTTGGAAAAAAAATGCAGTTCCTAATATATCAAAGCTGAATAATTATTAAACATTGAAAAGGCAGTATGTTCCGATACTGGAAATTTCCTAGTTGTGAACTTTCTACAAATCAGCAAAATATTTGAAAATGAAAGGCCTAAAATGTGACAAAAAAAAACTTATTTTTGTACTTCAAACGTTTGTGCTGTAGTAACATTAGATGAAATGCGATTACAAACAAATACTACTCCTGAAATAAATTTTCAAGTCATGCAAGCATTCTGTAACATCAGAAAAGGCTAATCGGTAATGGAAACATTTTGTATGCCCATAAATATCTATATATAAGAAGTAGAAGGTCAGACACTGTTCTACAGAATACTGTCAAGGAATCAAGAGCTTGACTCATCTCTTTAGGTAGGAAAGGTTATGTCACTTTGAAAGAAACAATTATAAAGAAATATTAACTTCCAGCCATCAGAAGGACACATTAAAAACAAAGGAAATGCTTATGCCATGAAATGTGCAATATATTCAACTTGCATCAAAGGAATTCGACTGACTAAAAGCTTCAACATTCGAAATGCCCATTAAGTGATGGTTCTTAGTGTTTTTACTAATCCGCAATAGCAAAGAGGAAGAAACCTGGTTCTCCCTAACTGTACTTGGGAACACTAATAAAAGAAAGCTTTTTGCCACATATCCTTCTTATTTATCAACGGCTTACTTCTAACGAACTTTTAGAAATGTTTGTCAATTGTGGAACACAGAATGCAAATATAATTTGGCCGAAGTATCCAATAGAGATATTAATGTACAAAGATCGTGTAAAACATGAAGTAACAAAAGTTACTTTGTGAATTCAACAAAGGGACTTTACGAATTACCAAAGATATCCAAAAGACTATTTGTATACCTTTTGAAAAATGTACACATGATCTTGGTGTAGTGCTGGAATCTCTAAAAAATAGCTTAGAATGAGATGAAAAAACCAAATACCAGCTTGCTCGTAAACTGGTAAAGAAATTAATTTTTAAAAGAGAAAAACTGATAAAGTAATACATATTTAGCAGAATACTTTTGAGGTAAAAATAGTACTGTCAATTTGTAACGAGTTTTTTTTAAAAAAAAATATATGTGCATATATAATATTTAAATTAAAACAGTAATATTTATTATTTCATAATCTGTGTTCTTATTCATCATACATTTTCAAATAAATACAATATTTTGATATTATATGAAGCAGAAACATTTTTAAGTGGTTTTATATAATGCTATTTTATAATTTCTTTCATTTTTCTTGTGAATCAATTTCAGCAATACTCTAAAAAATAGGATTAGTTACTAAAAAAAACTAATTGAAGCATATAATATTTATTTTTTCAGAATCATAAATTTTAAAGAGGCTTTTCTCAGTTCGTGTTTTTCTATACATCAATGCATTTCAAATGCTACATCTTCCACAAATACTCACCAACCACTTCCATTTATTTCTGTCAATTGTATATAATACATGTAACAAAATTATTGACAAATTTTTTTAAAAAAAAAAAAAAGCTTTTTAAAAAAATTCTAACTGAATTTTAGCTTGCCGATTAACATTTATTTTTCCCCGTCAAAACTAAATTAGTTATTACCAAATTGGTTCTTAAACTTGTTTAAAACATTCTTGAGAATATTACAAATAAGTTTCATGGTAAAATATTAATAAATGCAGAAGTAAGTTTTAAAAATTTTCAAATTTTTCTTTTAAATTTAAATTTTTTAAACGGAGTCAGCAATACATTCAAATTTTCACGTGAAATCATTTTCTTGAATATAAATACTATATATGGCATACTTAAGGCTCCCGTCTACCTGCCATTTTGATTTCATGAGCTTAATGTTAATCCTATGGAATTTCGACTTTAATTCTCACATCTTTATTATTTGATCTATTTGAATGCAATAAAGTGCATCTGAAAGAGCAAAAAATAATGAAGGCTTCTGTGGAATTACTTTTTTCCTCCGATTTTTAAAAATATTGGAAAATATTCTTTAAAGAACGAAAAACTCAAAAACAAATCATTAAAATAAGAATAAATTTTTTTTTAAGAATCTCAGAGTCCCCTTAAATGAAGCACATAGAATACAATTTATTTTCTGTAAAAAATAACTATTTACTCGTTCCATTGCAAATCTGAATAACACGCATTTACAGTGCTGGTAATGAATCTTATGAAACGTAATACACTTTCATAAACAAAATTTTTATGAAAAATATTAGAAAAAAATAGCAGTAGAAAGTGTTATGAACTCTGATTAAATGCTACCAAGAAATTATATGGTAATTCAAGGCACTTAACAAATAATAACACTTTTCATGACTGATCTTAAAGTTATTAAATTTTAATGCGATTTAAATACTTATTTTGTTGTATTTCACAATTCTAATTTTTAAAAAAAAAAAACATTTTAAATTTCGAGTACTTTTATGTCATCAAAAATAGTATAAGCCATCAGAAAGTGGTTATTCAAAGTCGTTCTTTGAGCATTTTTAAGAAATTTGTGTGACATTACATTTCACTATGAAGATTTGAAATATGAAATACTTTAACCACTGTCCTATATAGAAAATAGAGCATAAAATTGAGCAGATTCCTTGTTGTCTGCTGAAACAACATGCACAATTGTAAAGAAAAATGAAAGTTAATTTACAATTACTTCCTTTTGGCTCTTAGAATATAGTTCTATTGAAGATCAAGTTGAGCAATCCCTAAAAAGTGAAAGCGATCGCAAAATAGTTACGCGCTGTACATTTCTATTGAAATGGGTTTTTTTCCTACTTCTCCCAACAGCTTTGTTACTCACAACAAACAAGGAAGTTTAATATGGGACAGGAAAACCACAAATTTCACTTCTTACACCTGCACACAGGTTAGGAAGGTCTTATGGAATTATTTTAGTCGGTCAAAATTCATGTTGGCCTGGAATGCAACCAGTAATACAATCTAATAAAACTAATCTGGCAGAAAAAATACTTTTTGCAAAGAATTCCTTTTACTACTCCGTTCCTAACTAAAAATAATAAGAAAAGCATTTTAATTGAGATTTTTTGGCCTTATAAATAATATCATTAACAAATGACTTATATGACTTCACATTTTAAATTTTACTGCCAATTTAAAATCTTTTTAATACTTGTATTTAATGCACAAACAGGTCACATTAATGAATAAAAGTATTGAAACTTTATATATATACATCCGCTGCATAACATGAAAACCATGTTTTTGATTAAATGCAATAATCCAAATGAAATTTAAACACTATTTTTATTAATTACGAATAAGCTCATGATACGAAAAGAACAAAATTAATCATATATATATATATATATATATATATATATATTGGGTTGGCAACTAAGTAATTGCGGATTTCACTCATAGATGGCGTCAGTTGAATTTTTAGGTTTGCAGACGTTGTACAAATGTAAAACACATTTTGTTATTTGATAGTTGGCAATTCAGCTGTCAATCAGTAAAAAAAGTTTTTTGATCGGTTGCGTAGTTTTCGCTTAGCCTTCGTTGAAGAATGGAAAATCAAAAGGAACATTTTCGTCATATTTTGCTTTTTTATTTCCGCAAAGGGAAAAACGCATCGCAAGCTCATAAAAAGTTATGTGATGTTTATGGTGATGAAGCCTTAAAAGAACGGCAGTGTCAAAATTGGTTTGCCAAATTTCATTCTGGTGATTTTTCACTCAAAGATGAAAAACGCTCTGGTCGTCCAGTTGAAGTTGATGACGCCCAAATCAAAGCAAAAATCGATTCGGATCGTCACAGTACAACACGTGAGATTGCAGAGAAGCTTCATGTATCACATACATGCATAGAAAATCACTTAAAACAACTTGGCTATGTTCAAAAACTCGATATATGGGTTCCTCGTGAACTGAAAGAAACGCATTTAACGCAACGCATTAACAGCTGCGATTTGCTAAAGAAACGTAATGAAAATGATCCATTTTTAAAACGACTGATATCTGGCGATGAAAAATGGGTTGTTTACAACAATATCAAGCGGAAAAGATCGTGGAGCAGGCCAGGTGAAACACTCAAACAACATCAAAAGCTGATATTCATCAAAATAAGGTTTTGTTATCATTTTGGTGGGATTACAAAGGAATTGTCTACTTTGAACTCTTAACACCCAACCGAACGATCAATTCTGATGTCTACATTGAAAAACTAACGAAATTAAACAATGCAGTTGAAAAAAAGCGGCTCGAATTGACAAATCGAAAAGGTGTTGTATTTCATCATGACAATGCAAGGCCACACATATCTTTGGTCACTCGGCAAAAATTATTGGAGCTTGGTTGGGATGTTTTGCCACATCCACCATATAGTCCTGATCTTGCACCATCTGATTACTTTTTGTTTCGATCTTTACAAAACTCCTTGAATGGTAAAAATTTCAATAATGATGATGATGTCAAATCGTACCTGATTCAGTTTTTTGCTAATAAAAACCAGTTTTATGAACGTGGGATTATGATGCTGCCTGAAAGATGGCAAAAGGTCATTGATCAAAATGGGCAATACATTACAGAATAAAGTTATTTAGTTCCATGAAAAAATTGTCTCTGATTTTCTAAAAAAAAATCCGCAATTACTTAGTTGCCAACCCAATATATATATATGTGTGTGTGTGTGTGTGTGTATATATATATAATTCGAAGATAAAATGATAAATAAATCACATAGAGAGAGAGAGAGAGAAAATTGATTTATAATTATTGATAAATAGCAATAAAGCCGGTGTTATAAGTGTTCAGCATATGTTCTACTTGAACTTTTCTTTTCTTAAACACAGTTTTAAAGGAAAGATATTCTCCGAAACGATATATACCAACGTAATTCATAAAAAATTAGTAACGTTTAAATGTAAGAAAATCAGATGAGAAATTGAAACAGACGCACACACTAAGGAGAATGTTAAATCATCATAATTTAATTAAGTCATACATACAGTTGAGAGGGAAATCGTCGAGAAAGGTTTCAAAAATAACTGAATAAATGAAGCCGTCAACAGATGGGTAATAAACGTTGTATGAGAAATTTCAATCGCTCTAAGGCCTAATAAGGTCGATTAATGATAATTTAACGGTTTTTGATTGTATAATAAAGTCTTGCGCTTTCTAATAATTTAAGCTTCAAAATGGATAGCAATGATTTTCGTCTCATGCAGTGTCGGAGAATTAAATGTATTTTTGGCTAGTCCAACACCACTTGCTTGTCCAATAGTAAATAATGTAACTTTGCATAAGGAATCCTTTCTACTCAAAATGTGTGAGTGTGTATTCTGTTATTTTGTAAAATTTCGAAATACCCTGATTTTAGAAATAGAATTCAATTTTTTTTTTATTTTAGACATGTTGTATGTTCAAGTCAAGATCTCAAATGTGTAAGTATTTGTCATAACGTTAATGACAGCACATCAGAAGTTTTATTTTACTTTTTTTCTGATTTACTAGTTAACTTATTCAGTGAATAAAGTTTATAAAATATTTTTACATTTTAAGGTTGGTATTATATTTACAAAAATATTTGCAAAATGTTTCGGTAGGATCAAACTTATTTATCGCTTATCATATCTATTAAACTGTAGAAAGTCTTTTTTTAAAATATTAGGTCATTTTTTCACCGAAAACACTTCAATTAGCTTTAATGTATAACTTAAGAGTACTAAAATACCCCACTCATACCCACTTGATTATAAGTACCCACTTGATACTTGATTATAAAATACCCACTTGATTTTCATTTCATAAACATTTAAGCTCAGAAACATAAAACTCTATGAGTTAAAATATAACTATTCTAACCCAACTATCTTTGAGCCTTTTTTTTTCTCAATAAAAATATTTGTTGCATATCATAAGAGATAACTTCAACACATTAAGAAAGATGCATCACATAATTTGTTCGTTATGGGAAAGAAAAAAAAAGTAACGCATAACCGATCTATTTTGACTGAGGTGCGGCCTTCATCCTACTTCGGTGAAGAAAAAGTAACGGGATTAGTTCGGAATGTACAATTCGGATTTCGTTCTGCATGAACAAGGTTATTATTCTCTTTGGCCACCTGTTGCGCTATCGGCACTTTAACACTATCTCGTATCCTTATTAAGTGTGACCTCTATAACGGCATTCGCTCCTGAACTTAGTACACGAAACCCCCTACTGGGAGTCCCTTCCTGTTCGGAAGCTTCTTCCTTGAGGCCACCTCCAGTGGAAGTATTAAAGCGATGCAAAAAGCAAACCTTCTTGAACGGATGCACGCTTACATGCTTACATGTCTGACATATACCCTATTTTCTTTCCAGGAGCACTTATATATGACATTTGGAAGAGTTTAAAATGACTGACGCTCATTTTATTTATTCTTTCCTCGAGCGTTAGATATTAATTCGTTTCTTAATTTTAATAACAAAGTAGGTGTCAAAACAACATCCGTCTTGGAATACATTTTTATAGCAGTTTGTTCATCGGCAAAATGGTTTTTTTAAAACAAATTTCTGTTATAGTGCAAACATTATAAACATTGTAATTCATTAGAAAAGGAGACAAGTTTATAGAAGAAAAAATATTACTACGTTTACTTTGTTCCTTTAAAATTATTAAATATGTAGAAAAGAAACAAAAATAAATAAAAAATAATCAACAATAACCTGGATAACAATCAAATTTCAAATCAAAACATTTCTAGTTGATATGTCCCATCGTTGTACGAGTTAAACAAATCAATCTTAAAATCATAAGGAAAACAAGGAGTTTAAATAATTAGATTGATGAGTTAAAAGTTTCCTATTAGCTTTGAATATTTTAGCACAAAATAATAAACAAACTTTTAAAATATTTGAATAATTTTGTCAACCATCATGATAACTAAAATAGGAAGATAGTGTGGCATATAATTTGTATGATAATAAAGCTACTTTAAAGACAATACTAATTTCAAACTCTTGACAGAGTAATAATGTTAGTTAAATTAAAACTTGACTGTACTATTAAATCAGCCTTGTAACATTATTTAAAATACAAATGAGGTAAACATTTTCCATCAATTAAGAAATCCACAGTCAATTACTTGTCTTTATCACCTTACTTTTCCTTAAGTACAAAGTAATAAGATTATTATAAAGTATTAAAACTTATTCATTTGAAGGGGATGAGGTAATAATATGTTATTTTAATTCATTCTGTAAATCATGTGCATCTAATTTATTTTTACTCTTCAAAACTAATGAGACAAGCAGTAATTTCTTTTTGTAGTTCGAAGCTGAAATTTTATTTTAAAATTCCAATCTTGAAAAAGTTGAAAGTTTTGAATATTCTAATCAACATTTCTGAAAGGAAAAAGACAGTACTCGCTATTCATTATTTTCCTTTCAGATATTAATTAAATAACATAGAGTTAATGGCAAGAATAAAAGTGATAAATTTATAATTAATTAATTTATCTTAGAGAAAATTCATTCTTCTATTTTCCTTTTTTCATCATAAAGTTTTAATTCTTAATAAACGAAATAAAACAGAAATACCGACTCTCGTCTTCTTCAAAATGCCGCAAGTTTCGAAGCTATAAATAACATACTAGTATATTTGATCTTATAGAAGAATTTTACCACTTGGCTATTGGGAATTTGACATTTGTATATTTGCGATTCAGTTCAATTTTCATATTGTTGCGATGTTCTAACGTTTTGCATATTGCTTCAATTTGTTCGTATCTTTTGAAAAGTAGGAAATTTAGAGCCATGTTACTATTAAAAAATTACTATTTCTTAGTAATTTTTCTCTATTTATGAACAATTTGAGTTTTCATTTTATTTCATCGATGAGAATTTGTCGTATTTTGAGTATCATCTTGAAAATTTAAAAAAATTCTGATAAATCAAGAGTGGACGCATTGCTTATGCCCAACGAGATTTTAAAGATTTTCACATTTTAAAATAAAATAAACATAATTTAATACTTGCTAAACTTGAACTAGACTTCTAAAGTTCCCCGTCTTGTATCGGAAGCTGTGTGTATTCCTAATGTCGTGTGAATACTGGTTAAGATGTAGTTTTTCTATTGAAATACATACTGGTTAGGTAAAATTCTGTTTAAGGTTAGCTGCATCACAATCATCAATCATTTAAAATATTTCCTGTAGTATGTAAATCAAATGAATGAAGTTTTTCATATACTTTCCAACAAAATTTTTATATCTACACTAGGAAGCTCTTTTTCCACTTTCTTAACACTGTTTTTCTTACACGAATTAACTATTTAATATCAGTTATACTGTTAAAACGTTAACGAATTAAAGGATGCTTAGGGAAACAAACTGATACCTATATAAGATTCATAAAGTTTAAGTATTTATAATCATTATACATTCAACATCAGTTCTTGTTTTTACTATTTTCATGTTCAAAATGGATTCCCTTCGAAGTAACTTAAAACGCATCAGGGAAAGGCAGCATATAATTGATTAATTAAAATTACAATGCGTTCTCCAATAGATACATATACTTTTTCAATATTTTTGTTTAATTATACATTTTCTGGAGTTAATGCCACTGCAATAAAAGTACAATCGTAAAAAAAAAAGGTTTCATTCCATAGAATTCGAAATTCTCATCGCATCTGGGCAAAATTAGAATTAATATTAATAACTTTAATGGAAGAAAATTATTATGTAGATGAGTTAACTACTAACTGAAACATTTTTAATTTTATAATATTTAATAAATTTAAAACGAATTTATCCATTGAAGAACCTGATTTTTTTCAGGTATAGGGAGAAAATAATTTCTGTGCTAAATACCATTTGAATTCGATCAATTATTCCAGAAATATTCGAAAAAGGTTGTTAGAGAGCTAAATATTAAACTGATTTCGCGCAAATGATTCATAATTTTTCATTTTTCTTGATGAGTGGACCGATAATTGAGATTTATGCACTTGTAAACGGGCCTCTCATAACTTCGCTGTGTTCGATCGTAATTTCAAAATTTAATGATTCCTGAATTAATGGAAGGAATGACAAGAACTTTTTGTCATGAGACATCAAAACATGTCATGAGAAATTCAATTATGTAAAAATTTCCGTATGTTACATTTCCCTTTTATTCGAAAGGATAATGCACTTATTTTTAATTTTTCCTCTTAGAATTATATATATATATATATATATATAACCTTATTTCAAAATAAGAAGTCAGAATTTCGAGAAAAATTGGAATTCAAAGCGGAAAAACATTTTTTAAAGTTAAATAATTTTACTAATTAAATTAGTTTGGTAATACAATTGCACAACAATATAGTTAACTTTCAGTTATTAACATTGATATTAATTTCCCCTAGATGTGATGCTGTTTGAGAAATTATTAATGTGACTCACATCTATTTTTGACGAATATATATATATATATATATGAACTCTTTTGCAATTTGGATTTCCTAATTCAGCCTACCAAGTCGCAAAGTGGGAAGGTTGGTACCATTAAACTAGTTTAACCCCGCTTAATCGGTCCTCAGCCCGATATGGCTTTTTGACTTGCTGGGTTCCATATTTTCATTTATTTTTCTTTCATTGTTACATTTCTTTCTGGATTTTTGTCTTCTTAAATATTTTAAATTATTCTTTCATAAATTTTCAGTATATATATATATATATATATATATATATATATATATATATATATATATATAATGATTATCAAAGTAAATTACATAAAAAATAATTTGAAAAATTGATGCTGTAATGAAATATAAAATCCATATAAAATCCTCAAAAATAACTATTTTCTCATTGAAAGCAATCATCTTAACATGTATTCACTTAATGTTTTTTTTAAATTGAAAATTGAAAATAATTGGCTAAAAATTCAATAATTGTATTACAAATCTTATTAATTTCCTTTATAGAAATGATAATAGTCACGTTAAAAACCGAAAATATAAGTAGAGTAATATTAGAAATTTAGTAATAATGATTTTTATGTTACATAAAGAAAAAAGTTAATTTTCTGCCAAGCTCATATTCTAAGAATCCTACAGAATTTCAAAATTGGCAGGAGATATAATGTTTAAAGGCTATATGTTTGATTGATTTTTCTATATGCTTGATTTTTAAGACGACAAGAAATTATAATAAATAAAATTATATCTTTCAAAGTTTTTTTTTTTTTTTTTGAAGAATATATGTTATTCATAAGGCTAAAGAAAACGAAACCTAAACATGACACTGTTCCTCAAATATTTTGCATTAATTTATAAGATTACAGGGTCTGAAATATCTAAGGACCTTGAATTTCAATCGGTGGTTGAAAAGGTTCTGAGGAACAAAAAGTTTTGAAGTACAGTGTATATTTCCTTCGACTCCAGAAATTTAATTACTTCATTAATAATTACTTTTACAAATAAATCGTCCAGTACTTATTCGAAGTATATCAAACAAGCAATGTAACTAAGATCATAATACATCTTAAAATCTTTGCCTTTTGAAGTCAAAAAATTTTCACATCTACATTTAAGCACTTTAAAAAAGATTTCAGCTAAACATAAAGGAATTTTTAAGATTACCTTTATTGTAATTTAATTAATCAGAATGCAGTGTTTAGAGAGATTAATTGTATTAATCAAACTAAATGTGTCATTAATTTATACATTTTGAACGTGAATAATTATATCGTTTAATTTAATTATCGAATCCTGAAATATCAAAATACTTTCCAAATATTTTATTCGGTTTACCCGTATCTGAGATTAGACATCTCACTACAGCAACTACATAATTCAAAACTACTTATCAGTGTCAACGATGGTAAGCTTCATTTTAGTGATTTTGAGAAAAAATATCTTAAAAGTATATGTCTTTGTTCCATTAATAAGATATTATATATTATCCTTACGACATATTAATACTATTTTTTTAACTATTTCTGTTTTTATGCTTGTTTAATTGTTAAGAAGCAGAATTATGAGATGAACAAGACTCTAAACTAATATTTTTATACGCATATATAATCTGAAGCACCCGTTTTTCGAAGAGTGAATTTAAAAACTAAAAAATCCAGCTCGCGAGCATAAAAACTTTTCATGAGAGCCTCATCCAACATTGTGGAAGATAACGTATATAAACATTTAAATTTATAGTTTAATTTTGTGGTTCCAGAAAAACAGCTCTGAAGCAAAGATCTGCATTATGAATAAATTGTCCTAAAATTATAATTTACAGATTAAAGTATCCATTAATAAAAGAATAGTTTGACTCCTCGGGTAGTAAAAAATTATAATATTAAACTATGTAGAAATGTGAATCAGACGTCTGAAAAGCTTCTTGATGAACAATATTCAATGTAATTCCACTCACAGCAAACATGTATAAATTTTCAGCACCGAACATAGGCTGTAAAAGTTCTTCGGCATTATTATTTCTAATCGCAGTAATTTTAATTGTTCTAGTTTCAAGTACAATTAATGGCAGTACTTGACGAGAGGTAACCAGAGCACACCACCTATATTGCCAAAACTTAAATTCACTTTTTGAAAGAATGCATTTTTGCAGTGATTCATTGGAAAAGGTACCGTAATTTTGTCCCAAAGAATAAACAATGAATAAATATAAGACTAAATTATATATAAGTTGTAAGAAACTCTATTAAGAATAACCTGTAAACAGCAAAATAAACGCTGACAGCATGTAACTTAACAAACTCCAAAGTTATGCACAGTGGAGGGAAAGATAGACCATGATTTCATGTGACTTAACATGCACCGGACATAAAGCATACCTAAAATTTTGCTTATCGGTCACTTTAACTTTGAATTTTAAAATATTTAAAGCGACTTTCGAAAAAGTCGTTTATTACACACCATCATGACCCATTAGTTCAGAGCACCAATTTTTAACCTTCGACAATTTTCATTCACTTGTTACTTTAAGCCGTCCACACACACTTCCATTGACTATTATATATATGAAATAAAAAAAAATAAAGCAGCTCCATTATTTCTAAATCGGTTTCAAAAATTAAAATTGCGTAAAAACATGCATCTCTTGAGAAAACAAAAAATTTTAAATGTACTGGAAAAACTATAATTTAAAATACACAGAAAAATTGGGAAAGGTAGGAGGAGGGGAATGTCGAAAAGTATTACTAAAGCTAAATTAAAAATTTACTTTTGGCTGTAAATGCTAACGACTCTTTCCAAAAATCAGTGAAGCGCTCTAAAATAATAATCCTATAATGAACAAACGATAGTTATGTGTTTAATGAGTAATCATTTTTTATAAATTTGAATATTTATGTTTTGTAAATTTTTAAATTTATTTACATTTCTTTGTATTATTGTTTGTAATAATAGTACACGTGGAGTGTTATATTTGGAAAACCTTGATTTTTTTCTTAAATTTTCTAGTTTTTGATTTCTGATATTGGTCTTTTAAAGATTTTTTCGCTTTTTAGGTCTTTCTTTTTAATATTTTTCATGGATTGAAATTTTCAAAAATTTTTCAATTATTATTTTTGGTGTTATTACCATTTTTAATAATATATTTTATTGATGGGGATAGTTAGGCCTATAACTCTAGAATAACCCAGCTTAACAGATTAAAGCTCTTACAACTGTGTGTGCATACAATGCTTCCTCTTTAATCCTAAAATCCAGCTTTTCACCAATTCGGCCCTTCCATAAATTATGCTTTTTTCCAAGGGAAAGTTATTAAACAGAAAATTATTTAATGTTTTCTACTTCAGTGGAATAATATCGGTTATAAACACGTATTTTTTGAGTTTTTAATTATTTAGTATGTTCTACATTTTATTTGCCTGTACTGTGTTGAAATTAAATCTATAATAGTAATCTTTTGTAGTTTTAAAGCGTTATTATTAATGATTTTCGAATTGTTTAGCGTTTTCGGTAATCCCGAGGTACTCTTGTCCTCTATCTGCCGGATTACTGAGAAAATGAAATAGGAAGGATTACGGAGATGCGATTTAAACTAGGAGATCAGTATTAGAAGTCTCCGAAGTGTTGGAGAGCGTAGACCTCCCTCAAAATGAAAGTTATTTAGTACTTGTGTCAAGAATAAAAATGCCGTGAACCATCGAACAGCGCTATATCAAGAATTCTTGTGATTAGCTGGAAAAGTTTGCTATAGAAACTTTTGATATGATTCATCAGATTTATATAAGGTGGAAATCATATCCAGAACGGGTATTTTTGAGTGACACAAAAAATTTAAAAGCGTCAATGCTCTTGTCTTCTTTGATGCAAAAGATATGGTCTACAAGAAGTCTGTACTTACAATATAAATTGTAAACAGTATTCTATGCAGAAGCTCTGGAAAGATTAAGGATTAGGGTCCGCCATTTCTGGTTTCTAATTGCCGATACCTCGATTTCCAACGCGGATATACACATCTAGTCACATATGAATTAAAAAGGAAGTACTGTCCAAACACAACAGAGCAATACAGTTCCAACTATTCTATACTCCAGATCTGGCAAGCTTCGAAATCTTTTTCAATTCCTGGGAACGAAAAAGAAGCCTGAAAAGACATTATTGTCAGAAGGATTGATGCGGCTCAACGGGGTACTTAAACAGTCTTGTGAACACCTACTCTCACAGTATATATATATAAAAAAAATGAAAAATGCTCTAGAAGTCGGTGTGTTGATGTGAAAGGATCATAGGTTGAAAATTATTAATTGGCTGTATTTATGATTTCATTCTCACGAAATTCTATCGGATCTGTATATATATATATATAAACAATTCTTTTTTTTTTCTTTCTCTTTTTAGCAATGAAAAGTATCTATAATTTTTTTATCAGTTTTTCTTTGAAAATGGGATAAGAAAATGGTGATTAATATCTATTATATTTTTTTAAGAAATGTTTGCAGGTGAGTTAAAGAACTAATAAAAGTAACGAAATTTTAGTTTCGTGAAGGAAAAAAAAAGTGTTGTATAACACTCGTTAAACTTAGTTACAATTAATTGCAAATTCATCTTAAATCTTCATTTTACTGAGGTTCACCTAAACTAAATATTCATTTAGAAGTTTTCACAAGATAAGTGTAAATTAAAAAAAAGAATAGCTTTGACAAAAGAAATTTCAGCATTTTCAAAAGAAATTTTTAAGTTTAATATTGTGTATTTGCTTAAGGATGCCTGTATGATTGGAAAGTCTATTAACTAATAAACTTCATCAAAAATACCCTTAGACATAATTAATATCTCATTACAATTAGTTGCAAACCTCTCTTACTTACAAATTAACAATCAGTATCGATGCGCTTTTTCATGAATGCGTTATTTCAGTTATCTTATATATATATATATATATATATATATATATGATTAGTTCTGATGTTCAAACACCAATGAATATTGTTTTTAGGAAGATATCACACACACTCACACAAAAGATTGTGTGTTTACTGTCACTGACACTGTCACTGTTTTAAGAAATTATGTATTTTGAAGCTAATCGTGTTTTTTGTACAGTAAATATGCACAGTATGCAAACATACGAATAATGCGTGTTTTTATGATTTATTTAACAAAAGCATAAAATTAAAAATTAATGTCTCGTTTTAATTATACTTGAAAAGAATAATTAAATTCGGAATACTTAAGATATCTCTATCGTTTAGAATATCCCTGATTGATCGATTCCTTATAAACGTCGTATTTAAAAGTGACACGAGGACTTTTGGTGATAGCTTTAGTAATTTTGAGCTTCGGTCAGGGATGACACCTGAGCTAGTACTACCCTTTCCAAACTTCTACACCATGCCAACTTGAGGGCTTAAGAGTCTCGATGGATTTAACACGGATTAATGGTTCAGCTCCACTACACAGTGGGTCTTTAGCGACATCAGGACTCGAACCAAGACCCTACGGAAACACCATCAGTCATGAGCTCGTGACCATGACAAATCGGCTGCAGTAACAGGGCATACCAATGATAGGTTAATTGCATTTCAAGTCATGCAACGTCGTCTTCCTTCTGTTGTAATTATTAAACTTATTTAAAGTATACATAAATAAATAGTCCTATTAATAGAAAATTACACAGTGATGATAACCAAGTTATTTTATTCAGAACTATGAATAATTAAAATTCAATCCCTAACCTAGTCCAAGCGCGGTAAAAGTCTCTATATACACCTGAACTAAAGTTTAATACTATAAAATTTATTTTACCGAACCAATCGGGTTCGAGTATCTAGCAAATTTTTAGATGAGGATTCGAATCTTTAACCCTTTGTAGATCCTAAAGCTCCTTGCTCAGCACAGGTATGATACAGATGTCTTGCAATAGAAACTTCAACACACTATCTCAACAACTCCTAAGCTACCAGCCCTCGTATTAAGCGTTTCGTTGCTTATATATTCGTATCTTCCACTCTATTCATTTCAATGATTCTAATCTAATCAAGACAAGTTTATTTTATTGGTAGAGATTTTCAGTTTAAGCAACCTCAAATTAAAAGTCCGCAAAGTGTTAGTTGGATTATGTACAACAATTCTTGTTTAAAATTTTTGTATGAAGAATTTCTGCTATACATCTATGAAAATATCTTCATTTTAGACTTCGAAAACTGCACATATTTGCCTTATCTTAAAAAATGTAGATTTTGTTTTTAAAAAGCATGTAATAGATTCTTAATGTATATATACTGGAGAAGTAGTACTTCGATATTTTATAAAACTATCTACTAAAAATTAATTTTTTTTAAAGATAAAAAAATATAAAGAAAATTATAAATCGAATGCATTTGTAATTAAATTTCTTGCATGAGTAATAAGTAAAATGGGAAAATTTAAGAGACGTATGATTTAACCATTCAATTTTAAGACTTTGAGAGCCTCATTTATACAAAATTAGAATAAAGTTACACATACTTGGATTTAATGAGACATACAGAAATATATTAATTTACGAGGGTGGCTAGAAAAGTATTTGTATTTGAAGACAGATGGCGTATTTAAGGTAAATTGTTGTTACCACTGGGTGCTGCCACCCGTTAAGCGGAGCAGAAACAAATTTGATATTGATTCATAAATTAGTTTTGATTTGGTAATCATTTGCTACAAAATCAAAATTTCATTACAGTCACATCGAGTTGTCGTCGAGTTATGACCGTCAGTGAGATCTGGATTTATCATTATACACCGAAAACTAAGCAACAATTAACACAATGGGTTTCTTCCGGTGGATCTACTTCAAAGAAGGCGAGGTTGATCTCCTCGGCCGTAAAAGTTATGAAGAAGAATTTTTGAGGTGCGAAAGGCATCATGATCACGAATACGAGTAACCGAGACTTAGACAGTGGTCTAATGAATAACAATGCTCACTAAAAACAATCCATTTTCGATGCTACGAGCATCATCTCTTGATTTTCTATGACTTAAGGAACGACCCTCGTATGCTAAAGATTATGTATTTTATACATGATAAAACATATATTACGTTACTGAAAATTTCATACAAATATGGAATTGCAATTAGGACAAAGACCTTCACTACGTAAATTATATTATTATTTTTAAAGTTAATGTTACATAAAGTTAGGCTTATAATATTTATGAATTTATTAACTAAATTTCATTATTTATGAAATAAAACTTTAGAAAACTTATGTCGGATGTTTATTCAAAAGTCAATTATTGAAACACATAAAAGGAAAATTGCTGAAAGAAATGTTTTAAAAAATTTCTGTCAAGTAAAAAAGTGTAAGTTGGTTGGTATCAGAAATAATTTATTAAAATTACCAATGTAAGCCATAGATTTAAAAAAAATATGTGAAAATACCTTTTTTTAATATCATATTAATGAAATTCTTAGTTTCATACCATTCTGTAGATTTTAATGTACTAATATATCTTCGAGCAATACATTTTACATGAAATATCAGGTTATATATTTTTTAAATTGATATGTAATTGAAAAGCTTTTAAGACGGTGTAATGACGTATTATTAAGTATTACATGAGACACAAACAATATCACAACGTTCACATGAAACGATTGTATTTAGTAAGATTTATCTTATCTTTCTTCTTTTTTATTTAAAAAATTAAATTTTCCCATTAAATACTTACAGTATAAAAGCAATTTATTTCACAACAGTGATAGTAAAAAAAAACTCTTCATCAATGATTTCATTTTGAAACAGTTATAATGCACAAGAAAAATATACATAATTAAACTAGATATTTTCTTCAGAATAAGGGGGGGGAAACAAATATAAAAATCGCAAGTATCCCAATTAGGATTTATTAAGGATTATACGTTTAGTAATGAGTATACCTTCTTGAGAGTAGTGTTAATTCTTCAATGTGCATATTCTTCGTTATTCATTAATATCATTACTCATTACATAAACGTGGTTCTACTAGGCAGAAGCGCCAATGCATTTCGGCCATTTTAAGCACGAGAGCAAATTCAGCTGACTTTAATTCAGTATCGGTGATAAAGGAGAAATCGCCCATTGTCTTAAAATTAAATCACATGTCGCGCTCTGATTGTAATGGGTCTACAGAAATTGAGAAATGGACAGTTAATGTTTTTCTAGGTCATCACCTAATTCACCATTTCAAGGTTTGGATATAACATCAAAAGAACAAAACGAATTAAGATAAAGAAACCCGAAATTTACCGAAAAAGACTACTTTACTAACATTTTTCATATTACAGCACTGAAAATTAGTTATTTATTTGGGGGAGGGGAATGCTTTTTAAATTGTACCTTCATTTACTAGAAATAATGTAGCGTTCTTTTGTCTATGGAAAGAAAAAAAAAAGGTTTGTTTAAAATAATTCCATACTAAAAAATAACTGGGATTTTTAAATAGAGAGTAACGCATTGTTTCTGAAGCAATATTAGAATATATTCGTAATATCAACTTATTTACTTTAATTTGTGTGTGAAAGAAAACCCTCTCTCAAGGAAAAATAAGCCGTTAAAGAAGTTAAATCTGTTAGCCGAACAAGGTTCAGTTCTTTTAATTTTAGTCATTTAATTATTTGTGGTTCTTGTGTTTTTCAAACCAGTATTGTTTAATACTGGTTTGTATTGTTTAATAAGTAATAGAAAACCAAGTATAACCAGTATTGTTTAATAAGTAATAGAAAATAAATTTTTATTTACTTATTATTATTATTTAGGAGAGAGGGGATCAAAAAAGGCATTTTCTGTATTCTGTAAGCTGCTAATCTTTTTTTTTAATAAGATCCTTGAATTCCGGTCTTATTTTCACTATAAATTTAAATAAATATTGCTACGTTATCAATTATGCTACATATTAAACTTAAATTGAAATCTTTTGCATTCCACATCACATGTTCAGATAATAGACAAAAACCAATAAAAATACATATGTATTTGTTTAGGTATAATCTTTATAAAGTTTTAATCATTATTAAGAATAAAGTACTTAACCAAAATGAAATTTTATTCTATCTTTATCGACAGAACTCAAAAAAATAAAAGGGTTATGATTCTGTAAATTTAATCTTTTTTTAATGTTCATCTGCAATAGATATACTATGTAAGGTTTTTTTATTGCCTCGTTCTTTTTAAATATTTGTATTTCAGAGTACTATTTGACTGCTCAATTGTGTGGTAATAAAAGCAAAATATGGGGATAATGTTTAAATATTGATAAGTATAAATTCATTTGAAAATCTTTAAATATTTTAAAAAGCAATGCATTTGACAAAATTAGACTATCCTCTTATGAAGAACTGATTGTAATATAAAAATTGTAAACTTTTAATTAAAAAAATATTTAAAATTAAAACTTTAAGGTTATTTTCAATTTTAGCCAAACACTTTAAATTAATATTGCTTTGAAAGTTTTATTGTATTATATTCTGAAACTTTGGCTATTTACATTAAAAATAAAACTATTATTTCAAAAACATTAACATGGAACAGTGTTTAACTCTTATTCTGTAAAATGGTAAAATTATCAAGCTATCTATTTCATATTCAAATATATTATAAAGGTGGGTATTGAAGGTGAAATAAAAAAAAATAATTATTTATTAATTCCATTTAAAATATTTATATCAAGAGTACAAAGGATTTTAAATTATGATATAAAATTAAGCATTTATATTACTCCGACTAGTCTTTAATTAAAAACTACAAAGCCATTTTTGAAATGCTAATATATTTAATATCTATAAAAGAAGAGATATTTTCAGAAAGACAAAATACAAAAAAAAAATCATTCAAAAAACATGAAATTAAATAGTAGAAATAATATATTGCCAGAGGTAATATTTATAAAATATTCATTATAAAAAATTCAGTTACCTTTATATTTTAAAATTATAGGAGCATAAGAAAGTTTAATTATAGGAGTAAAATTTAGGAGGAGCGTAAAATTTATTCTCTTCATGTGAAAAAAGTATTTTAAAAATAAAATTTGCTTATTTCTTTGCTTAAATTAAAATTTCATTATTAAAAGGAAAATGAATCGAAATATATATTTAACAATAACGAAACACTCTACTTACAGCATTCTAACATTTTACAATTCCACATCGTTATTCACTCAAGTAATTCAGAAATGCATCTTTTTTCTAGAAATATTATTGTAATAACTTCATCTAAAACAACCCGTCCACATATAGCTAGTAGATTAGCATATAAATTGCGTCTACGTGCTACAATTTCAAATTGGGAAATGAAGAGGATTGCCCAATATGCTGTAAAATATTATAACTCGGCAAATATGAGGAAAAATCCCAAAAGAACATCTGCTTAAAATATTGTTGCTTTTGAATGTCATTACAAAATATATTATTGATAAAATTTTGGTCAATATAATGCAAGTACTTAAATTCTACGTTACTAAAACTCCAACAAATAAAACTGACAAAAATAAAATTATGATTATTGCAACAATCTTAATATCTATTACTCGAAGAAGAATCATTATATGACATAAAAGCAAATAAATGAAAATTTTACCAATAATTTTGTACAATATTTTATTACTAAGTATTTAATAAAAAGAGGGTTTCTATAGAGTTTCAGAAGATATACACATAATTCTTTAAACATTAGCTACTAACTATTACGTTATCAAAGATTTATATTAATTTAAAACTCTTCAATTTAATTGAGTAAGCAAAGTTATAAGGATAAACACGAAAAATCAAGCATTTATCGTCACAAAAACATTACATCTTAAAAAAATGATAAAGGATATGAATTATTATATTATTAAGGGTAGTATTTGAATCCAAACGACTATACAATGAGCATTCATTGTAATAGCTTTTCAAGCCCCATTTGTATAAGTAAATAAATTCTAAATCACAACGAAAAAAAATTGTAACATTTGTAATAAAATAGCTTTATCCACTTTTTTCTTGGTAACATTCAATTCCATAGCTCATCCGAAAACAAGTGGCTTAAAATATTTGTTATACAAAACAGTATTTTGAAAAATGTTAATTTTTTTTTACATAAAATTATTCTCTTATGAAACATTTTGTCAATGATGATAAAATGTGTGTGTGAGTGTGCATTTGGTTTTGTGTTAAAAATGTATATATACGTACTTTTAACAAATCTTGATTAAGTTAGAATGAATTGAAGACTAGAGTGTCAGCTTAAATTAAGTTTACATTGATTATGATTTTCAATTCAATAATTCCAAAGTCACAAATTAAACTTACATACAATTTGAAATTCATTTTGTTTTTATCCTTACTTTTTTTTCTTAATATGTTTCATTCTTATTTTCACGTGTGACCAATACAATCAATTTGCATTTCCAGAACTGGATAAAGCTTTTTTTTCTTTCTCAAGTCTTTAAATTGTGTTTTATTCGTTGCTTACGCTTGCTGATTTATGTGTGATTAAAATTACTCAGGCTGATTACAAACTAAATACTTCCTAAATAATTCAGAGTAATTCTTTGTTTGTGTTAAACGAAATCCTTCATTTCCAAATAAACTCAGAAAAATTAAATTTAAATTTAATTAAAATTTTAGATTAGATTAATTAAAATTAATTAGAATTTAAAAATTAAATTCAAAAAAATTCTTATTAAATTAACAAATCTGTTTGTTGCTAATGTGAGAAAAATTTCCTAAAATCCGATTTACTGCTGATATGATAAATAACAAAATATCCCTTCTTTTAAAATTAACAGGAATAACTACTGAAAAGTTTATTTAAAATACGAAAGTCTTAATTATATCTCAATTTTAGTTCCTTTTTCTAAAGGTTTATTCGTTAAATGTGTTGTTTTTGATTGATGACATTAGATATCACACGCCATCCAGGAGTGCGGTGGCCAACTGCATCACGGCATCGAGAACGTGGCCAGAAACGTGTTCGAGAAGTTCAGATTCCACAAAAGGCCTGTCGCATAGCAAGGCTAATGCACGTTAAATAAGTTGAGGTCCTAAAGTCTTCTATTGGCGTGGCGTGGAAGTTAAAAGAGAGGGAATACGAACTCAAATTTAGCCCTCGTCTCTTGGTCACGGTTCAACATTACGAGGTCTATTACCAACGGTCCTCAACTTGCTTCTATGTATGATGTTAATAAACTATCAATGAATCAATCAAGAGCAAGCTATCTTATATAGAAATAAAATTATTGACAAACCGTTTTGCTAAGATTTTCAAGCAAACATTTTTAAATTTATGCAAAATTTTAATCCTAGTGTTTTAAAAGGTACACAAAACAAATAAATATTATCTGAAATTATAACAGTCAATTTCAGTCTTTAAAATGAATTTCAAATTGCAATTTTGAATTTTTTTTTTTTTTTTTTTTTTTTTTGTAATTGAGCGTCAGTCATAAAAATGAGAAAAGGTATCTTGAGATCTTATCTCCTTTTTAAAAATTTCTTTTATAAAAGGTTTTACATTGAGAAACTTTTGGGTTATATATATATATATATATATATATATATATATATATATATGAACCGTCTTAAGAAGCATCAGGCCGTGTAAAAATGAACTGCATAATCGTAAAATTCTTTAGTAGATCATAATAAATAAAAATCATAATGAAACCAACAATAGAAGAAAGAAATATTGATAAGACTCGTTTGTTTCTTTTAATTTTCACTGAAAACATTATATATGTCATCCAGACGTGCTTTTGCGTAGAAAAGGAAACCATTCTTACTACTAAGGGAAACGTTTTGGTTTGCTTACCAGACCCACCAAACCGTTACTTTACCACGCATTCAGTGGTTTGGAACATTGAGTGTTCTGCGTCATTTAAAACGCTAGGTTTTGATTTTCAGTTTAGCTGAGCAGATTTCAATAACAACAGAAAATGCTTGCATGATTCAGTTTCGCATTCTTTATTTGCGTGGTGGGTGAAGATTATTTCCTAAAGAGAGAGAGGGAAACACGTGTGTTCTGGAGAAATGGGGTTGTTCAACCGCATTTGGATAAATAAAAACCTTTCAAATGAGATTGTAATTATATATCCCGATAATTTTTCTTGCATCACAATAACCGTTTAAAAGTAAATTCCGCGTAATTTTAAATTACCTACATAATAATGGATCAGCTCAATATAATGTTTTCTTACTAATTAAAAAATTTCGTTATTCAATCATAAATTAGTTTTTAAGTTAATATAAGAAACCGTAATTTATCATATAAATTCTCTCTGTCTCTAATGAATTCAGAAAAAATAATTAATGCGTTAAATAAACAAAATACTCTCCGTTAAAAAAGCGCAAACAAAATATTTGCATGTTTTTTTCTGCAATTCATCTATTCCAATTATACAAATACGATTACCATTCCACATGGTTCAGGAGGAATCGACCAATTTTAAAAGTAACCTATTTATATCCTCCTTAACTGAATTTCTGTACAAATTTTGAAGTTTCAATTTGGTAATTTAAATTATGATGCTACATTTTTTAAAAATGATACTATGAAAAAAATCGGGTAACAATTAATATGTCCTAATCAGTTAAAATCACGCAGATTCAATATGATGTCTTAGTATAAAAGCATTTGATCCGAAAGAACACCAACATTCTACTGTAAGGAACAGTTAATTCTCACAACATTCAAATGTAAGGAACAGTTAATTCAATTTAGCAATTTTGGGCTTAAATGAATAGTAAAAAAAAAGTTAAAATTACGAAAAAGAAGTCTTCATTATTTCAGGCTCATTTAAATTTTCCGAGAAAGTTAATGTTAACATTACTATAAAAACTACTAATTTCCGCATTCAAATTTTAACTCCACAAAAATTTTTGTCAACAAACTCAAGCTTTGATTCAAAGAAAGGAACTAGAAAATTATAATAGGGGATATTGATCTAAATTTTAAAATGTGTGTTATTTATATCCATTGATATTATACAGATTTGATAAGTACAAAATTTAAGAGAATATCGTTTCTTATAAGCTAATCTCTGCTGAAAACTGAAAAAACGAAACATGTTTCAGATATTACTCACTAATGCATAAGAGTAAAACCATATCAAATTATTGGATGTAAATATATGAAGTGAAAAAGATGTCAAATGCAAATGAATTTATTAGACTGAAAACCAATATGAAAAAAAATAAATAAAGTATTTAAATACATATTTTAATTGACGTACATACATTTCAATACTTTATAATATAATATGTTAGACTCATTTTAGAAATGTTTGGGGGGTTGAGGAATCAAATATTAGACATATAAAAAAAATTTTTATAAGAATCAAAAGTCATTTCACATGTCAGTCTCGTATAATACTCACAGATAAAAAAGGGTGTATTTATCATTATATTCTTACAGGAGAAAACTAATTCATTTCTTTTTCTTTCCATTCTGAAGTTGGATGAAACTTTTTGTGTTGTTGTATTTAGTTAATAAATTTTAAAGCTCCCTGATTAATTTAAATGTGGCCAATAATTACTTTAATGAAGATACCATTAACTCAAGATATCAATTGGAGGTGATTCTACAGAGTAACTTTCGCTGCTTATTTTGAATATTTATTAATATATTCTGTGAAAACTTAAATAGAGCTCATTTGCATTTTACATTATTTTAAAAATCTTCTTCATTTTTGAAAAAAATATTACAACATCAATTTCAACAAATATTATAAATTTCAATTCAAATAGCTGTTCTTTAAAAAAATGGTTTTGTGATAAAGTTAGTTTCCCACGTGTCATTGATGCGAGGTATGCGTCGATAACATAAAACATGAATGTATACACCGTAGATAAATTCCATCTACAGACCAAAATACATAAACACTTATTTTAGCTCAGAAACATTGCTGCATTCGACTAAAGAGGTCAAGTTTACTGGTCATCAAAAACAGTGTCAAGTGGCTTGAGGCGACAGACTTAAAGTATGAAAATAACCCACTGGTACACAAAGGTGAAACTTATTATCATAAACGGAAAATTACTAGAGACACACAAATGTAAAGGAATATGTTAGGAGGCTGTGTTGAAATATTAAACTTCAAACTTTTTAAACTATAAATGCAAATTGCTAATTATGTATTGGAAGAATAAATTAGAGTTTGTTTGAGAGTCTCATTTTCTACCTATGATTCATCCCCATAAGCATTGTTCCAATTTTTTTTATTTGGCTATACTGTTAATCACCATAGAGAAAATTGCAGATTAATAACTAAAAAAAACAATTACAAAATGAAGTTTCATTTGGAATTTGTAAGTGATTTATAGTTTCTGTGATATACAAACAATATTAATTGATTCAATAAAATGAAGAATATGGACGCATATTCAAGGTTTCGAAGGACACAGACGAATTAAACGCGGGATAAGAGCTAGAGAATAAAATGTAAAACTAGAAGAAACGTAAAATTGAAAAATTAAAGCAATATTAAAAATAATAAAGAACGATAAGAGATAATTTCATTTTTTAATTCAGAGTAATAATAACTTTTAACTCAAAACTTTTAAACATTAACTTAATACCATAAAAATTTTTCAAAAAATTTAGGCTTTAAATTCTTTAAATAACTGAATTTAAACTAACGCCATTTTCTGAAGAAATTGGCGAGTTTCTAAACATGTTAAGGGACCTTTCTCTTCGTGTTATAGAAATATTTTTTAGGATATAATAGCAATGTGTAATTTATTTAAAGTGTATAACCTGCGTATATTATTTCCTGAAGTCCAGTATTTTTCAATCCATCATTTATTCAAATATAATAAAGTATTCAAATGGGTATCATTTAATTAAAGTGTCGTTGATAAGTTTTAAAATCATACACCATGAAATAAATAATTTAATAAATAAATTTATCCTTTAATTCAAGGAAATTTATAAAATCCCTTTAAATAATGCAAACATATTTTTAAAATCCTTATCACTCCAATGAATATGTCAGATCTCTCAGATACATTATTTTTTTCACAATGGACTTTTTGTTGAACACGTGACATAAACAATTTCAGACATGGGGATTTGTTTATTTATAATAAATAATTGTTTCTCCCCAAATTAAACAATTTGTACTGTTTTGTGCATTTATTCACCCCAAAATGCAAGGTTAATTAAATTAAATAGTAAAAAGTCAATCACGTATCTCACAGACCCTAAGCGACCACTAATGTATTTCCTAGTGACGCAGTCCTTACAGTATTAAAAATGATAACGGAATGATTTGCAGAAAATACGGCTTTATCCCCCCAAAATAAAATTTCCTCTATTGTAGTTCATTTAATACGTTCTTTTCATCCTTTTTAAAATGGATAACACGTACATTATATAAAAACTATAACTGATAGAACTGGAAAGACTAATTTCTACTCAATACTTTTGTAAATTACATATGAACTGAAAGGAAAATTATTTCTAGTTAAAATTTCTTGAATGATTAAATATTTTGTTATACAGGTTTTCAAATTATATGAATCATATTAAATGTTAGTAGATTCAAAATCATACTCCACATGAATTTAGGAAAAATTAACAAATTTCTGTTGAGAATTATTATTAGATCATAAATAAAAATTGTTTGATGAAAATATTTTAATGATTCGTACTCGATTGGTACTATATGGCTGTTAACTAACACCACTCCTGAAGCTGCATAATTCGAGCAACCAACCCCCCGCTCCGCACACAGTGCACTATGGGCTTCCTGAAGCAGCAGCTGGAAATTCTGTGATGCAATAATTTAAGGTAATAATATAAAACTCACACAGCGTTTAAATATGAAATTTAGTACAATTTGTTTCTACTTTTCTTTTCAAGGCTACATATATATATATAAAGAAAAAAATATGTAATGTGCGTGAGATTGATAGCAAATATTTAAACATTCGATCTGCCTTTAACTCTCGCAATTTGATTTCGGATTTCGGATTTATGGAAGAGAACTTTAAAAAATTGATTTTATTCATATCAGTTCATCATTGATATAATTTGTTATTAATTTTCTAAAAGAAATACTTAATGTAAGTTTAAAAACTTACGCTATAGAGTCTAATTTAAGATTCGGCTGTATTAAAAGAAAAAGAATGATAAATGTAATGGTATAACAATAAATAATAAAAAAAGGACAAGAAATTTATATATGATACTTACAAGAAAGTTCTTAATATCTTGAGTAGCTGAATTCCCACTGTAATGAAAAGTACTTCAGAAAAAGCTCTTTTAAATTCCATATCCATGGATCCATTCCATTCATATCCATCGATTTCTTTCAGGAAACTGAGCTTCATTTCATAACATTTTCTCTACAGATTTTTTTCCCAGAAAGAGTCCATTTTAAATGGTAAAGGATTACTCACAGCTTCTTTCACTCTTTCTTATTCCACTCAAAAGTGTAATTAAAATCCACAAGAAGCTCACCACGATCATAAAAAACAAATATAAGTAATCGAAGAACACTTTAATATCCTATATTTAATCCTTCGAAACTCTCAAAAGAACATCACTCACGTTTGGCTTAAAACTTAAGACTAGTTCTAAAAATAGGCACAATAATTTATCTTTCATTGTCGTGAATGACTTCATAGCAAGTATAACTAAAATAAATTCCTCATACTCAATAATAACGTCCGCATTAAATAAAATTTGATATAATCAAAACTGGTCCAGCAGATGTTGATGTGGTTAACAATGGCAATGCACATCCTTGAAAACACACATATAGGAAATTATTAAATCTATTACAATACCTTTTTTTATTTCCCTCTAACTGAATTAATGATTTTAACAAAATATCGGAAATATCGAAATATATTTTATTATTATTTGATAACCATAAATATATTTTAAAATATTTTACTTATGTAAATAAAATGGTCACACATTTTCTAAAACAATTGTAAAAAAGATTGTTATTTATGTTATATTTTTTCACTTTTTCATATATATATATACATGAGTTTTACAAACATACATATTCTCATACAAATAGTTTTATTTTTGGAAAAGAATAATAATAAACTGAGGTGCAACAAAACAATACTTTAAAATTTCACATGTAAAGAAAATGATGGAATTTTCATTCTCAATTATCTAAATAATTTGCAATATTTTATAAAGCTTAAGTAATTTATTTAAAATTGCATTAAAATATGTGAATTACTTTTAAATGGATCAAAATATTTTGTTTTAAATATACGCTAAATAAGGAAATTATCTTAGGAATTTTATAACTTACATTCAAGACACCAGCAAAAAACAACTTCTGTTTTAAATTTGATTAATTTACTCTGTTCTATGTGATTAAGTGCATTGCCGCATTGTTTACCACAAACTATCGTGTGAGAAACTTTTTCCCCCAATGACTGAATTAAATATTGTACTTCCAGACATCAACACTAAAATGGATTGAAAAAAGTGATATTTTCTTGGTAATTTATAATAGTGGTACACACATATTATTTCAGCTCAAATAAATGGGGCATAATTCTCATCATGTGTCTTTCAGAACCCGCGAACAGGTACAAAATATTGAAGCAGAACAACCTAAAGCAATAATTTAGGCAACCCTTGAGCAATGATGTTTACCTCGGAAGGAATATCTGGTGTTTGAGAAATATACGTGTTTTCGATGCACAGCATTGCTTCTTATCCTTACAAAGTTCCTCCCAGGCAAAGATTTTGTCTCTAAAGACTATGCCATTGGTGACTCAATTTCTTCTTGATACCGACTAGATAAATAATCCGCGGAATCAGCTAATTGATGCAAGATTGCGTGGAGTCCGTGGAGATGATGGCGAAAGGCCGTGGCAAGATGAGACGTTTGCTCCATGATCATACTCTCACGGTCCGTCACGATGCTCTCGAAATCACTGTCTGTATCCTGATCAGAAGAGCAACCCATGCTGCTTCCTAATCCATCATCTGAGGGTTGCCGTGGAGTGGTCATTCCTGTGGTCAGTCCTGGTGTCATCATCATACCTATGGTGGACCGCCGAGGACTGGACATTCCACTTAGAGAACCTACAACTGGAAATAGAGTGACATTCATGGATGAGGGGCCCCATAATAACTCGGTTTTAACATCCTTCAGCATAGTATAGAAACTAAAGAGATCTTGATACTGTATTCCAGGAGGAGGGGGATGAGGCTTTCTACGATTTTGAACTTCCATATCTTTAAGGCGAGAAGGAACCAAAACAGTAGCATCCATGTTATTGACAGCTTTCACAAAACGGTCAATTGCACTTAGTACTGATTGCTGAGAACAAGTAAATCTTTGATCACCACCGCCTCCAATCCTTCGTCGATTTGACAGTATCGGTGCTACCGGTGCCGGATTATCACCGTAATTTAGCATTATGATGAAGGGACTCGGAAGTCACTCAAGTATACACGCGTGCAGCCTATACAGAAGTCGAAGTTTCGTTCGTGTGCGTAAGCAGCACACCCGCTACCCCGAACTAGTTCGCCACCTGAGTGACCTAACTCCAAATGCAAGGTAGAATTTTCGCCGCTTGTATCTACCAAAGAACGAGCCGTAACGCACCTTGAGGCAGGGCAACTTTAGAAGAAAACCAGATTTGGCGAGTTATCCTTCACTTTTGGAGAAAATCGTTAGAGAGGAAAAAAATAATTTGTAAATAAAATGATTTTTTTTTTACATTCAATTTAATATTGATTAATTCAAAAAAGAAATCAGGAAAAAAACTGTGAAAAAATTCTGAATCCTCAGAACTTTTTTCACGTAAAAATACATTATTATTTTCAGTCAGAATAGCAATTTAAAAACTGTTAAATGATTTATTTATTTGTTTACTAATGAAAACAACACGTGCTAATATTTTGAAATAATCTCAAACGAAGAAGTACGACACAATAAATATAATTTCATATTATGCTATTCACGGTTTCAGTATAATATTTTTTTTTTAATTGATTAATATAAAATTGGTATTCACCAAAGAAAAATAAACGCTTAAAATATCGAAAATACCTGCATAATTTTTATTAATCGTTTCATGAGAAAAAGAACAATTTCTTAAATAATTTAAAAATAATTAGTATCATAACATTCTTATGTATTGGAAATATGACACCATTTCTCTGAGTGTTTAATTTTTTGTATTATTGCAGATATTATGTGTGACAACAGATGTGCTGATCAAAGGTTCAGCTGGCATTTGGGAAGAACAACTGCGATCTTCTCTGACGTTTGTTTTAAATCATCTCATAATACGGGAATAGGTATGAAGTTATAGCTCTAGGCAGTAATAGAACAATTTGCTACTTCTCCAGCTTCTAAGCAATTTAAAAGTCTTTTTAACTAAACTATGTGCCTATCAATTTAGAATCGCGGTCGCATGTGACGAGATTGAAATCAGGATCGGAACCCCCTTTCTAAACTTTCACGTCATGCCCAAGTGAGGAATTTCAGGTCTCGTCAGATTAAATGAACACTATTTATTTCTGCTTGGCTGTTAATCGTTATGTATCAAGGATTGTTCTCATAAACTTCACATTCCAATAATCTGATTTTCTCAAATTTTAATACACATAAGAAAGGGAATTGAAATAAGCCAAAAAATTAGACTTAATTTATAAGAAAATCTGAATAATCCAAACAATATTATTAATTCTCATATTGTAAAAAGTCAGCTCATTCTTATTATATCTATATTAGATGGCTGATTTTGGTAAGGTTAGATAATTGAATCTACCTCTTTGTACTTATATTGGATGCCACCTCATCTTACTCTTTACGCATTTAAAAATCCTGCTTAAGCATGTCATGTAGTATATCTATTCAAGAAACTGATTTCAAATCAAAATTTAGATAGATCGATAGTACAATTTTAAAAATTTAAATTACAAAAAAAAAAAAAAAAATCGAAAAATTTCAAAATTCTGCTCCTTCTGTATTTGTTGATGTTGAGGAAAGTAAAATGTTGATACGTATAAATAAAATTATAAAAAGACACCAATATCTCGTACATTAAAAAAATAGGAATTTATTTTAATGCAAAGTTTAGTAAATATTTTTGCTAATTCATCACTTTCTTATATTAACAAATTCAGAATTTGTGTTTTTATTCATTATGTATTTTTCTTATAAATTTAGCATTTCATATGATATGAAGCAAGAAATTTCAAAGTTGTTTTACTTATTTTTATTAATGTAAAATATGGTCAAAATTAGTTAGATAAATACACTTTAATCAAAACACGATGTACCAACAAATCACTCGCAATGAAAGTTTGTCACTACAGTAAAACACTACAGTTATGATTAAAACAAAATAAAATTAGTTTTCAAAACAAAAAAAAACTTTTGATAAAAAAAAGATGCATGAAATTACTGACATGTCTAAAAAAAGAGCATCGTTAAGTCCTTAAATTTGCTTGTTTACATTTTCATTTTCAATTCTTCAAACTTCTAGTTGTCATGCATTCAAAAGTAATATATCAAACGAAAGATAATAATTCAGAAAATATTACTAAATAAAAATAGAAGAAATCGATGATTAGCTTATTTTTAGAGACCCGAGTCTCCTTAATATTGTTTTACCTTCGAAATAGAGAAAAAAAATTATGCATATGATAAAATTTCCTCTAAATTTGAGATATTCATAACCCGTTCCGCAATATCATTGTTGAGTGTCACCCTATTGAACTCATCTCGATCTCACACTGTTAAGGCTCTCGTCTACCCGCCATTTTTATTTCGTAGAAGTAATGTTAATCCTATGGAATTCTGATTTTTATTCTCACATCTTTATTATTTGAACTATTTGAATACAATAACGTGCATTTGAAAGAGCAAAAAATAATGAATGTTTCTGTGGAATTACTTTTTTCCTAAGATTCTTAAAAATATTTTTATTCTTATTTTAATTATTTGTTTTTGAGTTTCCAGATCTTTAAAGAATATTTTCAAATTTTTTTAAAAATCGGAGGAAAAAAGTATTTCCACAGAAGCATTCATTATTTTTTGCTCTTTTAGATGCACTTTATTGCATTCAAATAGATCAAATAATAAAGATGGGAGAATTCAAGTCGAAATTCCATAGGATTAACATTAAGCTCATGAAATCAAAATGGCGGGAAGACGGGGGCCTTAAAGTGAAAAACAATGCTGCGTTTTCACAAAAATAAGTATGTACTTTTCTCATTTTTTTCAACTGACAGCTATAGTTTTTTTCATGATTTCATCACATTCTTTTATTATATCTGTAAAATAAACAAACGAACCAAAAGTACACATACATTATAGCTACACACACACACAATTACATATATATGTATATATATATATATATATATATATATTCTAGTACATTGTTTTAACTGAACACAAATTTCAGGTACACAAAAAGGCTTAGACGGTTTAATATCACTTATAAATTTTGAGTGCGTAAGATCTTTAAAATAAATATAAAATGAAACAAACTTTGAATTAAAACAATCATAAATTTGCTTTGATATCTCACATTCCATGTCATGTGTTCATATTTGGAGATTCATTTATTTTATTGTAAATGGGAATAATTTTTTTTTTAAATTAAGGATAGAAATATTATCATAAGAACTTGAAAACATAAATAAAAATTCTTGTTTTATAATCTAGTTTTATCTTTTTATTGAAAGCATTGTAAAAGAAAGATTAAAAAATATTTCGACTTCTGGTTATTCCAGTAGCAAAATTAATCATCATACACGTAATAATGATTATAAGTTTATTAATAACATTTATTTTCGTTGTTTACTCGCGATCTGCTAATTACTTTTATTAGCCTATGAATTCTGATAGTGGACTTCGAAATGGAACGAAAATTTGAATAACTTCATATGAAAATTTCGAAATAATTATTCTGAAAGTGAGCTTCAAAATAAAAAATAAAAAACTGAATTTTAATGTATTTAAAATGTTTAGAATAGTATTCAAAGCACATTAATTGCAATTTTTTTTTTTTTTTTGTTATCTAAGTAGATGATGTTATATTTAATCTATAGTCTGCATTTTAATCCTAATAATTAACGATTATAAGTGTCTAAATTAAATATTGGTGCATTACATATTACTGTAAAGAATGATATTGCCATGGAGAAAAACTTATGATTTCGGATCATAATACTATTTTTATGCGATAGAAGCATTTGTTTTAATTTTGATTGCGTTTTATCGTACGCCAAAAAAGTGTAATAGACGCAATTTAATACATAGAAATAAAATAAAAATTACCTACAAATATATATATTTTTCTTTTTTTCCCCTTCAATTTCTTAAATATATATATATATATTGTTGTCATATTTTCAAGTAACTGCAAATGAATTTTTTCTCACAACTTATTTTTTATATTTCAATTTCAAAACAAAATAAATGACTTTAAATTAATAATTATACGAAAAAACCTTATATCTTGCAAAGTTTTCCTTACAGACATGGATAATTAAAAATATTGGGGAACCAAAAGGAATTCTAATTTTTTATGAATATCAGAAAATGAATCACATTTTAATAATATTCAAAAAAATAAAAAAAAAAAGTATATTTCAATTCAAAAAGTCTTAGGAAAGTCCCAAGAATGGTCTTAGACAAAAATAAAAGCCTTTAATTGAATAATTCTTGTGTTTTTATATTACTTTGAATATATTATTTTGAGTGTTTGCAAAAAAAAAATTTAATATTTATTTAAATCGTAATTTTACTTATCAAAATAATTTCTGAAATTAGGAAAGGCAAAAATTATGAAAATTTTCAAAAGTATCTTCAAGAAATTTTGTTGCATCTCGTTACATATTCGGGTGACATATAAATACCTTAATTTTTTGAATTTATTTTTTAGAATTCTGAAACAATCTGAAAATATGAAATGGTAGAAAACTAATGACAATTTGCTATTAGAGCGGTTTTTTTTTTTAAATTTTATTGAAAGCGACAAAAAATTTAAAATTAAGGAACCCACAAAATTTGTTAAGAAAAAGAATATTACTGTGAAAAAAATTGTTCAATTTAAAAATAATTTGTTAAAGAACACAAACATATGATTGCACATAGAATCAACATTTTTTTTAAAACTGTGTATTACAGCGAAAAAGAATTCGGCTTAAGATTATTTTGAGATTATCTGAGAAATTGTAATATTTATACAAAGGTTACGAGGCTGAAACTATTTAGGAAAAGACTACATAAAATTTTTATTTATTTATTTTTTTAAAAAGGATTAATAAAATCATTTATATTCGTTTTCCGCAAACTTTATGTTTTTTTTTACTTTGCAATAATTATACTGGATAATAATTTGCATTTTAATATGTCCTTAACATTTAAAATGCTGTATTTTGCTCATAAAACAATAATTGGGTTAAGAAGAAAAAACGCTTTAATAAATGTGATATAAAAAAAATTACTTTTCAAAGAATACCAAAACTTTCTGATGCGTTCTACTATTCTTCAGAGTAAATGAGAATACACATCGTTTTACTTTATTACTCATTAAACTTTCCTTTTAAATAACTCATTACTCTAGAAAAGTACGTATCAAATGAAATCTTAATTTTATATAAATAATTATAAAATTAAAAAAATACCTGGAAAAGGCCAGTAGATTTAAGAAATTTCATTAAAAAATACTGAAATTATGTAAAAAATATCAAAGTTCTTTAAAGAATAATTTATTATACATTCTGCAATGCTGTTTTGTTTCATGTTGCCATTCAACGAAAAATTAGAACCAAAATGTTTTCCAATAAGAAGGAGATAGCGAAAATCGTCTCAGCTACTAGCAAGAAAATGCAGTTTCATTTAATTTGTCAAAATACAAATTCGAATTTATATGAGAAATCAAAATTAAATCTAAATTACTGTTTCTTTTAAATAATGTTACTCATTTTGCATTTTTAATTGATCAACTCTAAGCGCATAAAAATTGCGTTTCACGGTAAATACATTTTCTTCGAAAAATCAGCAAAATAACATCTAATGGCAATTAAAATTCGAAAATATGCAGTCATTTTGCTATATTATAGAACTGTAATAATTAAATTTAGGTTAAAACTCGGTAATATAATTGAAAAATAATCTTTTCAAAATTTCTTTTTACGATTTATTGAAGAACATTTTTTTTGTTTGAATGGAATTTTTTTAAAATATTAATTTTATTAAATTATGCAATAAAAATTTAAAGGAAAAAAAGTTATGAGTACAGTTAAAGTTGTGAAGTTTCGAAGTTTTCAAAGAAAAGTCATTGGCGTTATTTTTATGGCATTTGGCGACAAAACGAAAACTACGCGACAACCATATGTTTGCACGTTACTTAGTGTTACGAGTTATTTCAACACAATTATTTTTCAAATCAATTTTAGTTTCGTGAATTGGATACTTATAGCACAGTATTGAAAATGTTTTATATCTGGTCTTCATCCTTGTTCATATGAAATCGACAGTATTCATAACTGTTGAAATGTTTGAAGTTCAAATACTACGTATGATTTAAAAATGCCCTGCTTTTAAAATAAATTTATCTTAAATTTTTAGTGAATTTAAAGAAAGTAGATATCCAACAATTTTCAAGAAGAATAATTTTTGTGAAATAAAATTAATTACTTTTCTTTAAATAAAATAAAATTTAATATATGAAATGTTTAATATAAGGAATTCAAACACTTATATATGTACAACCAAACTTCAAAGCTCAAACATGAAATTCTCAAAGGAATCACTTGGTATACTTTATTTTCAGCTATTAGTTAAAGGTAGAAAAAGAAATACGTGGCTATAACTCAAATAGATTACTATAAAATAAATCAAGCAATCCATCATGTAAATCTCCATTAACAATATATCCTGATATATTGTTAATGGAGATTTACATGATGGATATATATATATATATATATATCCATCATGTAATGTTAATGTTGTGTGTGGTGAGAGAGGGGGGGAGGGTTGATTGTGTCTGTTTATTATCATTGCATTTAGTTGCAACTCGAGGGCTTTTGGTGACAGACCTCGTAATTTTGAGTCTCTGTCAAATGACGATGACGACACCTGTGAGCTGATCCCTCCCTCACCAAATTTGTATACCACACCAGTGGAAAGACTTGGGGCCTCGACCAGATTTAACGTGTATCAGCCGGATTTTTAATGGACTCGAACCCATGACTCAACGAAAACAACGCCTGCCGCGATTTCGTGATCATAATAACTAGACAACCACGGCCATGTAGAGAGTATATTAATTATTTTTTTTATCTTACTCTTATATAAATATTAATTAAGAATATGTTAAATACCAGCTCCTTAAATATTGATTTGCTTAGAATAGAGACATATTCTTTGGTAAAAAAAAAATTACATTACGAGTATTTGGTAACAATTTTTAGAGGAATAATAATATTTGTTCCTTTGTTTCTGGTGTTAAAATCAAGTTTCTAAAAAGTAATTTGTTGAGCAGGATGGGTTGTATGGATCAATAAAATATGCTTAGAACACTCACAAACAGCATTTTAAATTACTTATATGTGAACTTCAATTTTTCATAGTATTAATTCCATGGCTCATTTATTATTGCTTTGCGAAGTAAAGCAATTTATTTGTTTATTTTTCTTTTCTTTATTAATTGAGTTTTATTTTTATTCTATATCTTAAAGGAAGATGTAGTTATATTATATGTTAAAAAAATACATATTAAAACATACGTATATAAACTATTTATAAAGCACTTAAATATTGCAATAATAATAAAAAATTTAAAGACTTATACTTATTACATTTCATATTTTAATTTGAAAGTTTGTTAATTTGCCCGTTATCCAAATATACACAATACATCGTATAACCCTAAATTTTTAAGAATTCCCTAATGTCTGGAAAAATTTATAAATATATTCGCGGAGGAGGGGGATCTCATATTTATTTTTAGTAATAATTTTTGAAAACCTTCCTTTTTCCTCATTTGTCCGTATATACCAGCTTATGTGACATTCTTTTTCTAAGCCTTTGTGCGCAAAAGGTGCGCATTTCAATAGAGTTTATCAACACAATTCGTTTTTTTTTAAATAGGTTAAAATATAACAGACTCACAATACTTTTTGTTCCAGACCAAATATTTCTATATTAATAAAAAGAAAGAATGTATGTGAGGACGGATAAGAATAAAAATGGAAAGAGGCAGAAACGCGGGACAAGGGCGTTGATGATTTTTTGAAGTAATATATTTTAAAAAATTCACACCAGATTTTTAAAATGTAGTGTTAAAATGACAAACAAGGTAGATTTTGTATTCAGTGCACATTATTCTGCATCATGATGTTCCACTGCTTCAGACTATGTATATTCACATGGTTTCTAAAAGAATTTTTATGTATATTCATTTTTTTGTAACAGAATATAATTTTTTTGGAGATTGTTAAACGTATATGTTTGTTTCCTTTTGTTATAGAATTACGAATCTGTTGCAAATTAATTATTTAATAATGATATTCGATTTAGTTTCTTACCACTTAACCATATTTTCAACAAAACTCGCTAACGTTTTTACAACAGCATTTGTGATATTGATAGTACTTCTATTCAAAACATCCCATCTTATTCCTAAAGTCCCAAAATTAAGCACTCTTGAAGTATTGCTTTAAATTCTAATACTATATAGTTCGTGTTAGCTAGTACTTCTGCTTTTCTACACCTGCTTTCCAATCATTTACAGAGACTTTAACGCCCTCTTTCTGATTTCCTGATCTGGATTCTATAGCCCATCTCATTTTTCCACCGCTCTACATCTATTTTTCTGCTCATTTCAAATTAATTAAAAGTTGTTATGTTTTAATTTATTTATTTTTATAATTTTTTTCCGTTGCTCTTAAGATATTTTTCTTACTAGTGTTGAAACGATTTTTTTTTTTTTTTTTGTATACTTTGCGGCCTAGCTCTCGAACGATGGAAATAACAATACGATTCTTTCACCGTCTTAGGTATCCAAAGTTTCTCAAAAAGCTGAACAAATTTCGGGTGTGTGAATTCATTCACCGATATATGGGGAATTTTCGAATAAAGCACTAAAAGTGCCAAATTCGGATTTTTTTTAGAAAAAATAAATTTTAATTGTTTAATCCAGAAATATATGGATCCAAATGAAACGGTATTCGAGCCGTGTACGAAATGCATGTATAGTCCTATTTTTAAAAAAAGGAATGGGAAAAATATTAATTAATGGGATTTTATACAATTTTTTAATTTCACAACGAGTGAGCAAATTTTTATTTCCACACCACTACGCATGATTCTTAGCGCATGTTACATGTGTTTGTGATTATTTATTTTTCATCATAGATTCTTTTGACGTTCGTTAAATTTACTCATTTTCGTGTTCATCATTAAAAAATTTATACTTAATTTCCTTATAAAAATTTGATTGAGTTTTATTTTAATTGTTCACCTAGAACGGGTACTCCAGTTGGTATAGCATAAGACACACAAGCCTTCTGCACTATCTCGAAATACAGGAAAAAACAAGGTTTCTAACCATCATATGTCGAAATCTGACTGTAGCTCATTCAGAACGCGGCTTCGTATTCGAAAGTAGATTGCCTCTGTAAAAGTTGTGTTATGCCTCATATATGAAGAAAGAACTCCTACCAGTATAAATCGGAATACGACCGCGACAAAAGTCGGGACTGCGGTTTATCGTTTGGGGATATCGTTACACAAATGAATCGTAATAGATGACGATCATACGAATATGGTATCGACGAGAGCAGGAGGTCTATGCTGGTTATTAACAATCCCAGCTACTAACACTTGAAGGGATTAACACGTTGTCCAGGAGACCTTGCAGGATTATGCAGCTACGTCATTTACCCTGTATCATAAACTTAACTCGTTTGAAGGGCACATGTCCACATGGAAAGTGTGATGCTATTTATAGCACCACGAACTGTCAGCAAGACAGCCATTGTTACAGCTCCTCTTGTGACGCATTTTCTTCTTTATTTAACTCTACAGCCATCTTAAAGTATAATTAGTTAAAGCTCAAAACTCCAAATGAAGATACATAAGAGAAGAACAACACACTTTATTATCTATCAAAGAATATGCAAGATTGCACTCTCTCTCTCTCTCTCGATTTCGTTTTAACTCAATTAATCCTAGTTTATGAAAAAAAAATAAAGTCTATTAATATCATGATTCACTTCACCTACACTTCTATCAGCTTGTCGTTACCCTCTGTCTTTCTTCTCTTTCCTTTAAATTCTATTTCTCTTATACGTCACTATTTCTAATTCAATTCACTGCACTTTTTGTTTTCATCTAATTTACCTAATCACCTTTCGTTTGAAGGGGAAGGAGTTGTAATTGTATGCGATTCAAATTACCAAAAAGTCTCCGAGTTTAGTGAAGAAAAATCGGGAATAGCCCAACATCACACTCTTGACTCTGCAGCAGACACAAGCGTGATTACAGTGAAGCATTGACGAACGATCATGGATATGGAGTGTTCTCACATCGTCTTTTCTTACGAATCCAGATTCAACGCATAACATCAAGATGGACGTATCCTTGTGCGACGATACCGAGGAAAACAAACGCTTCCAGTTTGCATAAAAACAGAGATAATGTGAAGAATCAAATCATTTTAAATATATTTATTCCGAAAAAAAAATTATGCTCATATGATCGAACATCGGAACATTGTGCGAATAATTTTTAAAACATAAAGGTCACAAAAAGGAAGAATCTTAAATTCGGCATTTTATTTCCACCTTCCTTATTCGTGTATCCTTAAAAATGTCTATAAATTTGTAATGTGTATTTTTGTTTTTTGAATATAGAATTCCGTTGGAAATTTTGATGGTAACCCTTTTTCAAAACATGATACTTAGCGTGGTTTGGCGCCAAAAATGGCGTTAAATTTGGCAGATGGGCGATAATAAAGCTGCTCTGTAAAGAATTATAAACTTGATTTTAGAGCACTTAAGGTTTGTTGCATTGTAAATAACACATAGATCAATAAGTCCCGAGACTGTGCGGTCGTTTTTTTGCGATTTCCTCCTTCAAACGCACCAGCAAGTCAATATAATAATCATTGTTGATCGATTTACCTTTTTCGAGGTAGTCAATGAAAATCACGCCATGCGTATCCGAAAAAACTGACGCCATGACTTTGCCAGCTGACTGCTGCGTTTTCGGACGCTTCGGACGGCTTTCGCCAGCTGTGCGCCACTGCCGCTTCGACTCTGGAGTGTAGTGATGTATCCATGTTTCGTCCATGGTCACGTAACGACGCAAGAAATCTTTTTTGTTGCGAGTAAATAGCGATAAACAGCTTTCTGAATCATCGACTCGTTGCTGTTTTTGTTCCATCGAAAGCAATCGCGGCACCCACTTGGAAAAAACCTTTTTCATGCTCAATTTTTCATGAAGGATAGTAAATACACTTCCATATGATATCTGTGTCATCTCAGCAATCTCACGGAGCTTCACTTTACGATCTTTCATTATAATTTTTGTCACTTCACTCACATTTTCCGGTGTAACGGCTTCCACAGGTCTACCCGAGCGTTCCGCGTCATTTGTGTCGGTACGACCACGTTTAAACTCGGCAAACCACCGACAAATCGTTGCTTTTGATGGACAAGAGTCCGGGTAACATTTTTCAATCCATTGTTTCGCTTGCACGGTGTTTTTACCCATTAAAAAACAATGTTTTATCAGATCACGAAACTCGTTTTTTTCCATTTTATAAACAAACTACAAAACGACTTTACTCCAACCTCGATAACTCAGCTGTTTCTGGTCCGATCAACTTAAAATTTTGACACGTTTCAAGCAAAGGTTAGTACTCTAGAAAGACCTGGTTACTGGTTTACTACGAGCGCCATCTCTGGGTTAGTCTCGTAACTTATTGATCCATGTGTTATATAGCGTTTCAGTTTTTCTTTTTTTTTTTCGATTGACTCACAAAAAGTTTGCATTTTATCACAATCTGAAACACATTATCTGAGTGTAAACAGCTCTCTCTCTCGCTACCTCTCACCCCTCTCTCTATTAATACTACTTACTTTAAGCAATAATGAGGTCCCCTCATACCAATGCTCAGCTAAACAGGATATTAAAAAAGAAACTGGATGCTAAATCAAAACACGTTGTGTCATGTTCCGTACGAGTTAAAGTTTAAGTAAAATTATTTAGAACACATTTTGTTTTAGATATCGTATGCTTTAAATATAGATTCCAAAAGAATAACAATTCTGCTCAGATCGTAAAGCTCAGTAAAATGCTTTTTTTATTTGAATTTTATTTAATATACTATTTGGAAACTTATACAAGAGAAAGCTTCTTTGATAGAAATTTAATGGGTGAACATTCTAGTGCAATACTTCGATAAATTTTAAAATTATGATAATAAACTTTTTATTTGCTTTATCAAAATACTTGTCATAATATTTGAAAATTTAGATAATAATGAACACATTTAGATTCTTATAAGTGAAAGAGGCATCATAAAATATAAATACATTGCATGTAGTATGTCAGGTATAATGACAAGCTTTATACAAATAATCGAAGTTATTGCATTATCACAAATTGCTTCTGTGATAATTCAATTTAAAGAATTTGGATAACTTATTACTGTGAAGCAATAAAAATTTTCTCTTTATAAATTAAGAAAAAAATATTTTAAAAGGAAAAAAAATTAGATTAGCCAAAACTTAAACTTAAATATCTAATGCGAAATATAATATGCAGTGGAATATCTTCATAACAAACATATAAATTATTAAAATGATAAGGAAATTAAAAATAAATTTTCTACTTATAAATTTTATTTTATTTTTTGCTGTTTCTATGATCTTCCTCTTTTTTTTTTTTTTTTTTAGTATAATTTGTCCTCACACAACTGAATTTTGTTCTTAGCTTTTGCTTTGATATATGTGTTTTCTAAATATCTCTTTTAATGGTTTCTCTGATATTGTATAGAATTTTAGTGACTTTTAAAATTCAATTCGTACATTTTGTTGCTAGTAAATATATTATACTGTTGGCAAGTATATTCCTTTATTTGAATAACTCTTCTTAAATGTTACTGTGATTTAATAAACTATTTGAAAAAAAAAATCATTTTCAATTCTACAAAATACTAAAAAGAATTGGAAAGAGTGGCTTGAAAAGTAGTGGCCTAATGATAAGAGGATACGTAATTTGATTCCACCAAAAACACTCTTCTGAAAAATGAATTCTTCCTCTCGATAAATGGACCTTCAATAATGAACGAATTATTCCTCTTATAACATGGACTATTCGCTAAACTTTCCCTAACATCTGAGGTTTCTTCCTAACTTAGTAAATGAATTTGCAGCTGCTTTCCAATAAAAAGAATAGTGATTATGCAAATTAATTAAACTTTAGAAGTGAAATGAATAGATTAATAAAGTTGTATGAAAGCGACATAGAATTGAATTGAGACAAATATGGTTACGGTAATAATAAGAGAGCTAATGTGGTGGTACGTATGAATTTTCTTGTATGTCCATGTGAGTTATTGAGATTAGGATCCAATCTGGTTGATTGACTACTTGGAGAGATATGTCGGTAAATTCATTCTTTACTGTATTATAAAAGTTGTTAGTACTCGTTACATAGGACTTGAAGCTGTTGAGAGCTTTTCTTTTATTAGAGAATTAATAAACTTTATTTTGAAACGTAATTGACCATTTTATTTGCTTTATCTATGCTTGAAGTTAAATTGAAATTTAGGTTTGTGATTTAAAAAAACATTTAAGATGACAAACGAGACGGGGAATTGGATTACGCCCCTAACATGACTGGACTTAAACGCCATAAACTGTTATATCCGAGCAATGCCATTCTCAAATTAAACTCTTTCTTTGCTTTTAACATCTGTTTCATAAAGATATGTGAATAAACATTAAAAAATGACACTCTTGATATATGGCATTCATTTTAGTGCTCCTCCAAAAAATCGAGTGAAACTTATCCGACCGTCTTAGAGATCAAGGAATAACTATACGGCTCTTAGTCAAATCAAATTTGTGTAACCACGCTGAATATATAAGCTAATAATTCGAGATAAAAACCAACGTTTTTAAAAACAACATTTTTATATGGTGGCAAAGTTTATTTAAGAAAATTATTGAAATATTAGTTAAAACTTGTTGCAAATGTCTAAATATTGCATTGTTAGGGGAGTAACGTGATTTAACATTCAGCCAAAAAAAAAAAAAAAAAAAATTGCCAAGTTTGGCAATTTTTGAAATCGCGTCAAGTAGTTGGGCTAAACTGAATTATTAAAAAAAGTATTTGTTAAAACTTGTCGCAAATGTCTAAATATTGCATTATGGGGCGAGTAAGAACGGTTCCCAAAGTTTCAGAGTTCTAGCTTGATGGGAAATTGGTTAAATTAACAATCGAAAATTTGATGACACACTGATACACACACCAAGTGAAATACATAAAAACGTTTTAAAAACAGAAGGAAGCCAAGGCTAATTGAAACGGAAAGTAAATTTGCTACTCTCTGGGATTACTTCTTTCCCGCATTTGATCCATCCTTATTCAGTAAGTCAGAAAAAAGTTTCCAATTAATAAACTCAAAAACTGAAGGAACTCATTTTGGTTTCAGTCAAATTTTACAATAATCAAAGCACACTATTCTAAGTATCACTTCTGGTCCCTACATGCGTCCGAATCTTAAGATTAATATTATAAGTATTTGCTAACCTTTCAATTAGTAATGGGGTCCGAGTCAGTAATAACTCTGGTGAGGTAATAATACTCATTGTCCGCACTCATCTTTCAATTAATCAATACTCATTCTTCGCTTCTCATTAATTTCGAATCCTATACAGCTTTACTCTTATCAGGTAAGACAAAAGTTTCTTAACACCCTCATTACCAAACCTCTCCTACTATTAAATTCTTCCCTTTATTTTTAGTTTATAAATGCTACCATATCAATTCTGTTCCCTATACTTCAATATTTATTTTCTAATTTACATACGTCATAATTCTTTTACAAGAAGTTTTCAGTTCAGCTAAAGTCACATAAAATATCAAAGTGTTAGTTGGGAATGTGCGCGAGAACCCCACCGTAAATTATGATTCCATATACATAATTATTGGAGCTATGGGGCTCCTTTTATTAGTGTAAATATAAAAGACAAAATAATGGTATAACTCACGATTAATTTGATTGATAATAGTCCTTATATTAATGTTGTATCCCTATATTGAAGTATATTGCAGTATTTAGTTATATACATCAAGGAAATGCGTTCAATTTTATTTTCGCAAGATACAAAGTATACAAATTACGTACGACTGAAAATAGTTGAAAACAACTAGATATTAAAAGTTGAAAATATAGTAAAAATTTAATGCGCCAGATATACACACAGAGCAATATATATCATAATTTTTAAAGATCTTAAAATTATTATGAATTGTTTTGTAAAAATGAATCAAATGTATATTCTACTAATTTCGTATAACTTATTCTTCGAAGTGTTATTTAGTTTCTCAGAAACTATTTAAAAACATGAAATTGAAAGAAATAAAGCATTTACCTCATTCAAAATATATACAGAAGTTAATACACTAATCAATGGTGTAGATAGCCGGCAGCTGTGTATGTATGTGGGGGGGGGGAGAGATTTGCCCCAAGTGCAGCATACAGAGGTCACTAAATTGATGTTACTGATGATAGATGTTTGGAATGTTTTCTATTCTTAAATGCTTAAAAAAGTAAGTAAAGAACATTTGCATACTCAATCCATCAGAATGAAGGTATAGTTTTTATCTCTTTCCGCATTTTTATTTCTTTCCTCCGATTTCAAAACACGTTAGTTCTATATATCAATAGACAATAATTTATACCCTCCACTACTCTAACACACTTGACTCCCACCTAGAAGCATTTTCGACGTTATTAAATAGATTGCAAGACTGAATGAGGCATTAGAGTATTTTCTTATGTCTGTTTGTCAAGTGATTTGAGTTTGATAGAAAATTGATTGGACAATGGTGCAGTATTCTAGTATATAGATTCAAAAGTCTAAAAGTTTCCCAAATATATTTGCATGCGAATAAATTGTAAGTAATGAAGCTTATACAAACATACAATTATTTTGCTTTATAATTTGTAACATATTTTCTTTAAAATAATTTTTATATCCAAAAATGAATTTTTTCTAGCAAACACTAATGAAAAATTTAATATTGAAGAACACGAGAAGACATTAACATTTTTGGTAATTTTTATTTATTCAAGAAATGTAATTTTTTTTAATTATTATATAAATAGTTTTGATTTTGGTAAGAAAAGATTTAAAAATTATAAGAATTTTTAAATTTTATTTAACGATCATAAGTTGGCAAGAAAGGAGATATGAACTTGCATTGCAACACCAGCTGTAAAGTATCTATTTCAAATTTTTACAGGTATTCTATATGTACAATGAAACAAGCACAACAGAAAAAATTGAAAAGGGCAAATTTTTAAAAAATGGAGGAAGATACATCACAAAGAATGTGCAAAGTCAAGCAAAATTCTGACATATTTTCGACAAGCCATAATGATTCTAAATCGATGTCATCAAAATCAGCTGAAGATGCACAGATATATACACTGGTGTTCAAAATTATGAGAATTTTTCGATTTGGTCGATTATCTATAGAACTACTGAACATAATTTAATGAAATTAGGTTTGTACGTATAAGGTTGATATAATACAAAAAAAATTACCATTCATCAGTCATAAAACACACACATGATCGTACGTAATCCTCATCGGAGTTGCAAGGTAGGTATGAAAAAACAGTGGCAGAATCTAACCAAAAAAATGGGTTAATAGGGGCTATGGTCTCCTTTTACTGATGTACAGGTTGAGGCATCGTGATTTTATGCTGGAAATAAGGGAGTTTAAAAGTTCCTATGGCAACTGGTCCCCCTCGTTCAGCAACGCTGGTTCAATCTTGGGTGGTTCTAGGAGGGGGTTGCGAATTGCAATTGCCCTCCCCAGAGAGTTCCAGGTATTCTCTATAGGATTGAAGTCTGGAGATCTGGCTGGCCAATCCATCCGGAGAACATCCTCAATTTCCAGAACTTCTTCGAATAGACGAGTTCTATGTGGCCTCGAATTGTCATCTATTAAAAGGAAATCTGGACCAACTGCACCCCTGTAAAGTCAAACATAGGGCTCCAAGACCTCATCCCTATAGCAGTCACACAGCTTCTCAGCAGTCACAGTGCCTCTTTCAAAAGACATGGAAGTGTGCGCGGCCATTCAACATGATGTCTGCCCAGATCATCAAACCTCCGCTGTAGTAATGGTCGATTTCTCGGACATTGGAAGGCAGATAGCGGGTCTCTGGTTCTCTCTATATGAAAGTACAGCGAGAATCACTGGTTAGGCTGAACCGGGACTCATCAGTGAAGAGAGCGGTCGCCCATTGATTCATGCTCTAATCTCTATCTCTGCACCATTTTAAGCTAACTCTCCTGTTCTCAGAACTGAGCGAGACTCAAAAAACCAGATCTTCTTGTAAGCAGTCCTCTCTCATAAAGTCTTCTAGAAACAGTCACCCTTGAAACTGGGGTTCCTGTGATCGCATACAATTAATGAGAAACCTGAGAAACTGCAGCATCCTTGTTGCGCCTCGTGATAATGGACAAATGGAGATCTTTTCTTACCGTCGTGGCTCTTGGACGACATTGCCCAGACTTCCTTTCGATGGATCAAGTATCCTGAAACTCTTTCCAAAAGTTAGATGTGACTCTGGGAGTTAAATCGAATTCTCTGAAAATCTGGATTTGGAACCGGCTTGTTTCTAGCCTACCCCCAATTCGTCACCTCATTCCATCATCTAAACTTTCATAGTTACTCAGTCTTGCTGTTGGAATTTTAGTTTAAGTTATTGCTGCATAAAAAAATACCAAGAAATTCGGCGAAATATGCTAGCGAACGAAATGCGCATTTTGGCCATCGCACTTATAAATCCTGTTTATCGACTAATTCAGTTCCCCCACACGTATATGCTTACGTACAAGATTTGCATCTTTGTTTCGAAGCAGTATTTTTACATCTCGTTCAAATTTTTCTTAAAATTCTACAAAATATACAAATTCTCTTAATTTTGAACACTAGTGTACATCACATAACCCTATTAAAAGATTTGAACAGTAAAACTTAGAATAGAGGTACAGCAGTGAAACGGCTTAAATAAAATGAAATTATATTTGTTCATTATTATAACTATATGAGAGTACATGCTGCCAGTCATGAGGTAGCAACTGTGATTATTTTAGTATACTATACAAATATCTGTATTAATATTTCAAAGTCAATTACTCGATGGAAAAGACTGAAAACTACTAGAGATGTATTAGTGAATTCGAAACTTGTTGAAATGCCATAGTAGAACCTGTTAAACCTCTCACATGATCAAATCGAAAAAATAGAACTATCGGAATATATTGCAGCGGAAAATTGATGAAAATGAGGGAGCTAGAATTGTTGTAATTCAGTTGTTAGAGATATTAACATTTGAGTTTTTCTTTCTCCTTCGGTTCTTACATATCGTATTTTTCAAGACTAGGTTCAGAAAAGACTTCAAGATTACACTTTTAATTTCTAAAATGCTGCTCAAGATATTCAGTTTTTACAAAAGTATTTCCTACAAAAAAAAATGATATACACATGAAATCTATCGAGTGAGTGTGGTTGCTTTTTTCGACATACATAGAAGCACAATTGGTGACGATCAATTTAATTTGGAATCTCGGTCAAGTGTTGAGGACGATACCTGAGCCAGCTCCTCCCTCTGCAAACATCCACAAAATTGATCAAAGAGAGGATTTGGGACCTCGAAAAATTTAATGTGCATCAACCCAGCTACACGGGGGGGGGGGGGCTTTAGGGGCATTATAACTCGGACCTACGACTCGAACCACTAGGCTACCGCAGCCATGGAGAAGCAAAATTGAACTCTCTTGGAGAAGCAAAAGAACTGTGCGATACTTGTGATTAAGAGACGGCAAGAAAGAAGGAAAATAATGCTGGAGAAATTGCAGAGGACCTAGGGCTCATAGCAGAAAATTAAATACTGCAACTGATGAAAAATGTGATGGACAAAATACACTTAAAAATAGGAGACAGAATCATCAGCTTGAAAAAACTGGACTATAGTTTGGGCTTTCTTTAAGATATAAATGGACTAATGTCTACAAATAACAAAAATAGTTTGAAATAGAATTGCATTTTCATGTGAAACTTTTTCCGATAGACTTGAATAGCATAGAGATGTATACTGAAATAATGAACTGTCGAATGCTACTCAATACGAGAGCTGATATTCAGCTTTCGATACTAGAGAACCTGCTTCACTTTATTGTACAGTATGAGAATACGTATTTCTGAGAGTTGATCTTCAGATTTGACTGACTTTTGGAACCTCCATATCTACTTCTGAAAGATCTATCAGTGAATTAAAACTTATCTTGCCCTACCGGAGATCATTCATGATGCAGGAAAGATTATCCGCTTTGGCTTTGCTAAGTGTAGAGAGGAAGGTTACCAACAGCATACATTTTGGTGAACTAATCGATAAATTTGCAACAGCAAAGGCTGACAATATTTCTCTTTGTGAAATTAATAACTACGTTTAAAGAATTATAAATCAAACTTCTTTTTTTTTATTTAAAACTCACTTTATTTTCAAACTATTATATTTTTATATCTAATGTAATTATTAAGTTTAGCAATATTAACTTGAAATTTTTTTTAAATAATTATATTTTCAAGCTACCATTTTAATATCTTAAATATTTTATTTCGTTCAATTTCTAAATAAATTTAGCAAAACCTTGAAAATATACCCATTAAAGTGTATAAAAAACTGAAGTATATAAAATTATTTAAAATATAAAAATATGATTTGTTTTTTCAAAATTTATTTAAAACATTTAAAAAATTTCTTATCTCTCTCTTCCTCGTTGCATTTTGGGAAAAATGAAGGGACACGAAATATTCAATTGTACCCGGACGGTGAAAACCTTTGCTACGCCTCTGACACTGTCAATGTACTTTGTTATTTTTATTTGTGATTCTTTTCCCCAACCCCTTATTCTACTTCCTAAGTTCTGGTGCATTATATTCAACACTACATTTAAAAATGACTAACGCATGAATTATATTATAAAACTACTATAACATTTACTATTTTATAAAATATCCTTGCAACGGAAAAATATTAGTCAAAAAACTCTCACAATACCTTAACAATCTTCATCAAGTAATTGACATGAAATATATTTTGTAATGATTATTTATAATGTAATACAGATATAAAAAAAAATCCTTGCTAAATCAAAAGAGAAATATTTCTGAATTACTTCCAGAAATGGATTAACCGACGATTATATAAATGCTTCTAAACTAAAACATGCCAAAGGTCAAATATATGTATTTGATTAAAATTTAACTTGAACTATTAAACAACAATCCCTTTATTCAAAAGGGAAATATTTTTAATTTCATTAAACATTTGAGCTAAAAAAAAACTTTTTTCTTTATGATACGCATTTCCAACCAAAATTATTTAACGGAACAGAATAGATTTGCTGTTAGCATATTCCCCAATCGCAAATCAAAAGAATATTTAAAATATTTTATCACTTGTAAGTATGTGTGTGTGTTTTTACTGAATATTTCTATTTTTTCTCAATTAAGAAGGTTCTCAAATAGATTTCGAAGTTAAAATATTATGATGGTGCGAGATTAGATAGGGGAAAGAAATTTATAGTGCTTAAATTAAAATTGATGTTCTTTTTTTCAGATAATAACTGTAAAATAAGGTCACAAAAGCCTCAAAATAAAATAAATGAAGAAATGTCACATAAGTAACTTTAAAATACTTCGTACTGAAGACTATTTGATTTTATCATCAATTACTCTTCTTTTGGTGAAACACCTATACAGTTAGATAAAAATTAGGTTCAACTCTAGAATGTTTTCTGAAAAGAATATAACAAAATTTTTGTTGGAAGCGTTAAAATTTTCTTACGAAATCACAATGATTAATTTTTCGTAGCAAACGTAGAATCTCTTCCCCTCCATAAATAAAGATTGAATGATATGTCGAAAAAGAAGAATTTTTAAAGTTCCTCTATTTTTAAGGAATGACACATCCCATTTTTGAGTTCATGACATGCCCTCGAAGTATGTTCAAATGATGAGGTTATTAATCATCCAATTTTCTTCAAAAAAAAAAAAAGTGTTGACATGAGAAACAGTTTAGATTAGGAAATTTGTGGTCCATGTGAATGTTTTCCAGAAATTTTTTCTTTCAATTTTTATCAATGTATGTTTCATTCAACGTTAACAATATACTGTTGGTCAAATTAAAAAACTAGCATTTTCTCATTGCGAATTAAATTTAGTATCTGAATAACAATCATGAGCAATTTGTATCATTTTATAGCTAATATTCGTTTAAAAGTTCATTTTACTATATTAATAAATAGAAAATAAAATGTTCAAGATTATATAATCAGATAAAAAAATTTAAAACAAAATATTGACTTGAATGTTAAAAAATTTAACTTCTACTTAAAGTAACCTACTAGAAAAACTTCTATAGAAACTTTATTCTAAGAGATGGAAAACTGTGATGTTTATGCTTTCTCACACCAGGTGGACACTCAAAAATTCAAGTTCCGTATTCAGTGCCATATTTATTTTCGTTTGCATAGTGCAATTGTACAAATTATGCTTCTGTTTGTGCAAAAGGGAAATAAGTATAGGTTTTATGGAAAATAACTAAAAAGACTTGAAGTCTGTTGTGAAGTTCAGGTAGAGAGGGAAAATGATGTCTTTCCACCACACTTATAGCAATATCTACGCTCCAATTATGCATTATGTACATAATTCATTATTTACCTTATTTACAACTATATAAGATCCTCCAAACAGCCAATGCATTCATTATCCTACAACAATCGTCAGGAGAACAAATTACGTCCAAAACATGGGAAACCCGCCTTTCGTGGTCAAGAGCTAATATGTAATCTGAATCAGGGACGTCTTAAGGCTTGGACCAACTGGGTTCGGGGCCAGGGCCTCGTCTCATTCTCTACTCGGCCTTAATTAGATCATGATCAAAATAATTTTAATTGTCAAATGTTATTCTCTCACATGACTAGATGAAGACAATTACTTCTATGTTAAATATTTCTATTTACAACGTTTGCTGAGAATCAGGGGAATTATTTGTTTTATTTCTAAAGCGAGTTATATCCAATTTATTTATAAAAATGCTGCTGTGGGAAGGACAGTCACAGACATAACAGACACTTCTTCTAGCGACCTTTTATTTATTTGTACACATGAGTTAAGGATCGCTCATGAATGGACAAGAGATATACATTTTTGCCCCCAGCAGAAGCGACAAATACACATTCCCTATTTTATGGCAGGCATCAGGGCTAATAAATAAAATGAGAGGTGAAATCATCCTGAAGGAAATCACACTTTTTCGAAGAAATGAGTGGCTGCAGTTCTAAATCGGCAATTCCTTCCTTTAAATTTAATTTCTTTGAAAGTAGTTATGTTTTTTTAAAAAGTAATTAAAAAGTAATTATTTTTTTTAATTGTATTTCTTTGAGATTTAAGATAATATATAACTATTTATATCGCATTAAAAAAAGGTAAGACAATATGTTATTGTATTTGTTTGATACAAAATAATATCCAGTTTCCAAAAAAAATCTGCTCTTTTTATTTTCTTCTCTCATTCCCACAGAACAACATGAAATAATCTCTTAATTGTTCATAAAATTATATAAAAATATTTCAATGGACTCTTTAGAATATTTTTGTATTGATTAATATGCATAAGTGCTCACTTCCTTCATTTTGAATGCATTATTATCTTCCAAAAAAAAATTTCGGTGTGTATTGTATACTGCTGTTTGTAGAAAATGCAACACCATGAAAGAATCATCAGAATCAAATGAAATTTAATGCAGAAACGACTTGTACTGATACAAATAAATGATGAAATTTTCAAAACAAAAGAAACAAATTAAGCGTCCGAAATCAGTATTTGGTGCAGCCACCATGCGCTGCAATAAGTGCTGCTATACGACGTGGCATGGAGTCAAACAGATGTTGAATATCTGCTTGAGGAAGAGAATTCCATATCGCTTGTATGCGCAACCAAAGTTCGTCTTTGGAAACTGCAGGACGCGGATCACGAGCGAGACGCCGACCAACCATATCCCACACGTGCTCAATAGGCGACATATCCGGTGAATAAGCAGGCCAAGGAAGAAGTTGCATGCGTTGTGCTGAACAGAAATCTCGAACAGTCCGCGCAACATGTGGGCGTGCATTATCCTGCTGAAAGATAGCTCCAGGGATGCCTTGAAGGAAAGGAACGACTTCGGGCTGTAGCACTTCACGGACGTACCTGTTGCTATTGAGATTACCCTCAATTCGTATCAAATTGGATCGTCCATGATACGAAATCGCACCCCAGACCATAACTCCGGGTGTTCGACCACTATGTCGTTCAATAATACACTCAGGAAGGCAGCGTTGACCGGCATAACGTCTAACACGAACACGGCCATCATGGGTCCACAAATTGAAGCGTGATTCATCTGAAAAGACAACTTGGTGCCAATCAGCTCGCCTGTCTCTGTGCTCAAGAGCCCACTGCCGACGCAGCCGTCGATGATTCGCCGTGAGGGGAATCCTGTATAAAGGCACCCTTGCACGCAATCCACGGCGCAGCAGACGACGACGAATTGACGAAGCCGACAATTGTACACCTGTAGCAGTAGACCAACGTGCTGCCAGCTGCCTGGAGGAAGCTGTGCGATCATTCACCGCCATGCGGAGCAGGTGTCGATCATCGCGCTCTGACGTCACCTTCTGTCGTCCAGTGCCTGTTTTTCGAGTTGTTCGGTGCTCGTCGGTCCACTGCTTCCAAACTCGCATCACTGTGGAACTGTTCCGCTGCATACGAGCTGCTATTGCGCGATAGGAAAATCCTCCTTCTCGAAGGCCGATTATCCTCCCTCGTTCAAACTCCGTAAGTTGCTTGAATTTCTTATTCTTCCGTCGTGGAGGCATACTCAGGTCTCACTAAACGTTTGCCACTAACAAATAATCATAGACTTTTTTCAACGTCCCGCTACAGCACTTTATTTATACGCTTTCAGCATCAATTCAGAGGGCGCTGCGCGCGCCGCGCACGCGCGATGGCTCTGAAACTTTATTAATTTGCATAATATCCTATAATTGACATTTGCTGCGAATTTCATTTGATTCTGATGATTCCTTCATGGTGTTGCATTTTCTACAAACAGCAGTTTAGTTCAGAGAAATATTTTTATTTACTTCTAATATGGAAAGCGTTATTTTACTCGTTTAAAAATCCAAACGACTGTCATTTTTATTATTATTGAAACCTAAATAAAAAAGAACATTTATAAAATGAATATATTGTATTATTACAGATTGTAGTAATGTAATATAAATGTAGAAAAACAATCATATAACAGGAATTCTAGAGTACGATTTGATAATTAGATAAATAAATGCCTGTACAATAATTTAATATTTTAAGAGTATAAAAATGGAGAAAATCTTGTCCAACACAGAACAAAATAATAGATTTTTAGTGTATAAGACCCTTCACTAGAAATGTTCTGTATGCGTGTGTATGTTTAACAGATTTTCTTGCAGAAAATTGAAGTTTATTATATATACTTTAATTTTATGCACCATTTTATTTACAAACTAGTGAGCGAGTTTTCTCCTTTTTCTTCCCCCCTTGAACAAAAAAAAAAAAAAAAAAAAAAAAAGAAAAGAAAAAAAATTACTACGCATTGTTGTGTGCATATTATGTGAGATATGGCATAGTGATTTTTAGAACAGCGTATTCATTTATTTATTTTTAGGAGCAAAATAACAATTCTTTTTCAAATAACTCGTCCGAAAAATGTGTGTTATTTTTTAAAAAAATCTCTAAGTTATTTTAAGGATGTTAATAACAGAAGATCCATTATTTGCTAAATTATTCATAATTTTTCAGTAAATCATTTTGTACCGGTTTAAAGTGGATTCTAAGTTATAATTGGTCCTTTATTTTAAATTTTACTGGTCATTTATTTTTTTAATAACTGATCAATTTATTTTAAAACTTCACTCGTGTGGGAATTGGGTACTCCAGTTAGTATTGGCCCTTAAGGCCTATACTAACTGGAACAATATAAAACCCTTAAGGCTCCGTCCATACCACACCAAGAAATCTCGAGAGTAATGTTAATTGTATGGAGTTTCGTACTTTTCAATTTACATCTAGGGTATTGTTTTAAATTGCATGGAATAAAATGCATTCGAAAGAGCAAACAAAAATAAATGTTTCTCTGGTTTTAGAATTTTTTAAAAAATTTTTGCAAGTATTTTTAAATACTTAAATATTTCATGAGCTTGAATTGCTTAGTTAATGATGAATTATAGACAGCGGATGCTCGAATTTCTGCTAAAGAATTAAAAATTAAGATGAATGAATGAATTTGAAACTACTTTTTCAACTATCCTTTGGAATGACATTTTGACACGTATTGACAAAGTAAATCTATTTCTCCAGAATAAAAATATGGATCTGTCAAAAGGTGTAAAATTATTAAAATCGTTAATGGGGATATATATATATATATATATATATATATATATATATAAAATATATAATATGTGTGTGTGTAAAAACCAAAAGATACTCTTTTGACTATTATGAGTCAAAACGCAAGGAAGTGTCCTTTACAAAGGAGTATCAAAGTGTTTCACGAGCGTATAATACAACTCAGTGTTAAGGTAACTTTCCTTGAAGGAAATAGACACCGACACAACGTTTGAAAACAGCCACAGCCAGAAATTTAAAATAGAAACCTTTTTACCAATAATCGTCTCCCTAATTTGCAATATACAAACGCGTAGAAAAAAAATATGAGGAGCTTTTGGAATGTTTGGATTTTTTAAAAATATTTCTAATTTGGATGAGACAGAAATTAAAATAGCATGCGAGAAAATATCAAAACTTTTCGATGAAAACTTAAGAGGAGAGGAACTCAACTTAGAATGTCAACATTTCGAGTCATATGGGATCATTGATTGCGAAAAGTTGAAGCAGAAACAAAAGAGAAGAAATGGAAAAAAGAATGATGAATAAAAAAATATATATATAATTCTACAAATGCAGATTAAAATGAAGAACAGTTGCTGGATGAGAAAACTGGAATTGGGATCAACACTCTCTATACATGCATACATAATGAAAGACTATCCACAATGTTTCCTAATATTGAAATAATAATGAGAATTTTCTTATCAATGATGATTACTAACACGAGTGGTAAACGTTCATTTTCAAAACTCAAACTGGTCAAAAATTAACTGAGAAATCATATGACTTAATCACGTTTGAATAATTTAAGCTTGATGTGTATTGAAAAGGAAATATTTTTAACAATAGAATTTAAAGTCCTAATTAATAATTTTGCGAATTTAAAATGTAGAAAACGAATATTCACATAAAACCTCATTTTACTATGGATTGCTTTTATTGAATTTTACATGTATATACACCAAATTAGATTAAAGGATCGCAGGTGGGACTTTTTTTTTCATAAGAGTCCAGGGTCTCAAGAAGTCTTAAGACGTCCCTGATCTGAATATCTGTCCCATGATCCCATGCTCTCTCAAACTGTAAGCAAAACACGGCGTTTGCTTTATTTCTCCTTAAGTAAATTATTTCCAAAAATTTCCAACAAAATCCCATAAACCCCCAAAACCCCCCCCCCCCCCCGCGAATTTCTCTAAAACTAATGATCAAATTGGAATGAAATTCGGAACATAAACTATTTTGAGTGTTTTTTCAATAATTCTGGGAAATCATCTGATTTCGTAATGAGAAAATAATTTTTACAAGATAATTCACTATTTTAACTAATTAACCCATCAATATTATTTATCAGTTCCGTGTGAGTTATTGAGAACGATATTTTAATTTTATTTGTCTGGTTGACAATTTCGAAAGTTGTTAAAAATCCCCTTTTTTACTATTGTATATTTATAAATATATCTGTTTGAAATTTCTTGAGTACGACTTTCATATATAAAAATAACCTGGTTTTGTTTCTTGAAAGTACAATTAATTTTTAAGCTTATCCAACTCATAAAAGATTCCATATCCCTGTTTAGAAAAATGTCGCTGAAGAAGAATTGACCATAGTCCCGTAGAGAAGAATTGGCCATTGTTAATTTACAAACATGAGGGGGAGCAAGATCTTCATTACAATTCAGATATTATTTGGTCGAATTATAAATAAAATAAATACTTATTTATCTGAAGGAATTTTTATTTGTATCTACAATTATGTTCAATTACTGCACCTTATTATGGCTAGAAATATGTTGCTAATGGATGTAACAAAATAACTGTAAACGGAGAGTATGGAAGAAATTTAAGAAACGGAGTTAAATAATATTATTATAGCAGTGTATATATTATTTAGAAAACTTTTGAGGTATCCTTTTTTTCCCATTAAAATTATGTTTCAAAATTAAATTTCATAAGGGTAGATTTTTTTTTCTACTTAATAACAAAATATCAAGTACTAAATATCAGTGTGTATCATAAATGCCTCTTTTAGAATTTCCCCCAAATACTACTCCTACAACAAAAAACTTAGTGAATTAATTTATTAAAATAATCAACATTCTTTAATAACACTTGTATCGCAAGAATAGACTTAAGAGACAGTGCATTGTTGTTCTAGAGACACTAATTACCGTAGTCAAAAATCAGGCCTCACACTTTATAATCTTTTCATAAATTCAAGACATCTTTGTGTAATGCTTCAGTCTTAGTGGAACATCGATGATGAAATTCTGTTGCACAAGCTCAACATTTTCATCATTGCAAGATATGATTGATGCATAGTCTTCGGTCAAATCTCTGTCGACTTTATACCTCGAAAACTACTCAAAGTTCGAGAAAGACTCATAGAAACATCATCATATAATAATTTAGTACGTTTTTGTGACAATTTTTCCCAATTTAGAAAATGTGATGTTCTTTCTTCGCTCTATTTTTTATGACGATGACGCGCGCACATGCTGTATGCAGAGGAACGCTGACGAGTCGGATCTAATCAGAAATGAATTGAATCACTTGATACGGGTAGTTGAGGGTCGTTGCTGCAACATCCTGTCGATTTCATTTTTACGTTAAATGAAATGAAATTTCACGTTTAACATAACTTTAAGTATTTTTATTATAATATTTTTGAGATAAATCATTATTTTTCAGTTGCATTGAATTATTATAAAAGTACAATGTTTGAAATGACTGCAGGAAAAAAATGAGATACCAAACGTAATTATGAAAAGCGTGTTAAAAAAATGAATAAAAAATGAAATGTTGATTAAAAAGCAACATCTTAGTTACCAGTTAGTTACAACATCTTATTTACCAAATTGATTTACATCAATAACAGATCTCATCTGATACTACTATTTTGTTTATCGCTCACGCCAAGGATTTAAAGATGCTGTAAAGTTAAACTCATTTATGCTGTAAAGTCAAAAATGTTTAACTCATTTATGCTGTAAAGTCAAAACATACCTTATTAGCTCGAATATAACTCGATTCTTTTTGACTAATCATTTCCCGTTAAAGTATTGACTCGTTCTAAATTTCTATTTTAAGTAATGGAATGAAACAATAGAATGTATTTACTTCTTATTACCTTCCTAAATATTACCTAATTTGTGTTTTACATTACTTAATATTATTACCATTAATATAACCTGTGATATTAATTATTCTTAACAAAGGCTTATCTGACTAAATTATATTTTTCTTGAATTCTTTTACGTGAAATAAATGAATCGCATTATTTTCATCATTTATTTTTCTAACTATCTTTATAGTAAAGTTTAGTCTCACGTTACATTTGAGCTAATGCGGTAATATAGATTGTAATAATTTCAGCAATAATTTGAATTCAGGAGTATTCAACAAGTTATGTTTAGAAAGAAATTTTAAAATGATATTTCAATTGAATCAAATATATTCCCCACAAAAAAAGGTTACATTTTGCACAGCATGAAGAAAATATACAGTGGTGGCAAAAGTTGAAAACACTTTCAGATATTTTTATGTTTTTTAATTTTGTATGCTTATAAAAATACCACGTTTCACAAAATACATAGTAATATACATCATTTTAAAGAGAGTTTAATACAGAATTCGATATAAAAAACAAACATTCAAATATTTGCAATTTAAAAAACGTTATATTTACTTTAATATAAGAAACAAACACTGTTTGAAGTGGTTTATAATGCCTAACTTTCCTGGCCAATCCCTGTTCTTGTTCTGGGAACCAATCAAATGTCCACAGTGGCTTGTGAACACATCAAATGAACTTGTTTCAATTGTAAACATTGTCAACAGAAGCTGACATCATGTTTATAGTTGGAACAAGTCATTATTGTGCTTTGTTATGTAGAAGGAGGGGTTCTTCTGTAATCAAATTACAAATGGGAATTGTTGTAAAAAATTACAATATTTAATCAAGAAGCAATGACATTAAATGAAAGAGTAGATTGGAAACCTAGAAAGAGATGTAATATTATATTGTTATAAGAAAGTGATCTTTTCTATGCTGAAATCGTAAGACAGTGGGTGGTTCGGTGACTACATCTGGAGTCCAAAAATTTTATTTACGATATCAGGAGATAAGTTCCATAAAAAACAAAGCAGAAAAATGCCAAAAAAAAAAAAAAAAAAAAAAAAAAAAAAAAAAAAGGTACACCACATCTGGTGATGACTGAAGAATAAAAAGATTATGGTCTCCAAGATCGAAGAATGTCATCAATGGCCATCAGAAGTGATCTGAATGATGCTGCTGTTTTTGTAAGTTCAAGAACAATCAGGAGAAAATTAACAGATGTTAGACTAAGAGGTAGAATTCCCCTAAAAAAGATTTATCTCAATTTGCGGCAGCACAAAAAGGACTTCAGTGGGCAAAATAACACATTAATTGGATAGAGGATCAGTGGTCACAAACTTCATGGAGCGATGAAAATAAGATATCGTTATACGGTAATGATGGGTGAAAATATGTAAGACGTAGAATAGGAGAAGAGCTACATTTTGAGTGCATTCAGGCAACTGTAAGAAACCTACTTATTGTTATGGTTTGGTCTAAGAGGGTCTATGGTTTGGTTTAAGAGGGTGGGGGGTTCAACACCCAGTCGGGAATATCGAAAAATCTTTATGATTCAGTGAATAACATTTCATCTTTCTTATTGGTATCCAAACATTGAGCAAATAATAATTCATTGGCAAAGTTTTTCTTCTTTTACAAATCTTAGTAAAGCTTCATTTCCTGGTAAGTGATCTTGTCAAGCTGTATAGAAAATTCAGATGTTTTTAAGAATTTTCTACGCACTGAGCCATTTCATCAATCCTTCTTGTACTGTTTTATTACTCAGTGGAATTCTTTTTATAATGTCGAAAACTAGTTTGGGCAGCACGGTGGATATTAGCTTATTCAAAGCTGGTACAATAAGTTCTTCACCAATAGTGTATGGCTTTTCCGGCTCTGTACTCATTAAAGAAATGTTATAAGAAGCTCGCAGTCCATCGTCATCTCGCTTAGATGTTGTCTTTGTGAGTTGTTGTAGTGACAGTGTTTTCAAATATTTTTCTTTGACTGTTTGAAAACACGTTTAATCCTTATTTTTTTGTCACTATGGATTTTTGTTAAATGTTCCTTAAGCTTGGAAGGTTTCATTGAATCATTACACATATTTTTATTGCATAGAAGACACAGGTAAAGTACTATTTCGGGGTGATGAAATAAAGTCATACTTCAAATATTCAACACTGTATTGTCTGCATTTTTTCTTCGGCTCACTCATACTGTTATCTGCTAAAAAGGGTGAAAAGGATATTAGAAAATTTGTGTATGTTTTATTTGCAGCAAATCACTGTTAATTTTTATTAACTTCTTCAATGGAATGTTGCTGTAAAGCCCTTTTGAATTATTTATTTTAACATAAGGATAAAATGTCATATAATTTTTGAATAAAGTATAATTCTCAATAATTAACTTCTTTCAAAAAACATCTGTATTTATAAGACTTACGATCTCTTCGTAAGTTTTTAGTAATAAAAAAAGTAAACCTTTAACTAACATTAAGTAATTACCTTTTTTTCAACTTTTTACTTTTTCAATATAATTTATTAAGGGATTACTTTTAACTTTTTCAATATAGTAATCCCTTAATTAACGTTAAGGGATTTCAATATTGAAAAATGTTTCATATAATTTTTTCAAAAGAGTTCAATTTTAATCAAATATATTTACTTAACAAAAGTACACTATCTGTGTAACAATATAAAAAATGCAACTATTCCAAAATTTCCGACTAACAATACAAAACTTCTTTTTGTCTAAGACTGAGAGAATTTGTTTATGCACTTCGTATTAGGATAACATAGAACTAAATCGTTGATTAGATGTACGATTTTTACAGTTTATGTTTACATTGTAGACAAGTTAGAATTTGTAGAATTGTAGCGGCAATATTGCTCTCCTGTATATCAGCCACTTGGAGATATATTGTATAAGTTTACCAAAATACAGTAGAACTTCTTTTTAACGCTTCATCGTTTGACGCTGATTCGAGATACCTCAACCATTTTGTCTTGCTAAATCTCAATTGGAATTTTTTACTATTCTCCATATATCTTATAAGTTTTAATGTACAATTATTATGTGAACCCAATGAGAGAGAGAGAGAAAGACCATATCCAAAATGCTAACCAATGACGACTTTCAATAATTGGTAGGGCAAGGAATTTATATAAAACTTTAAAAATGGCTATTCTCAAAATGAAAAAATCAAACGATTTGCTAAATATCTCATTAGAAAGAGTTTCGGAACGATAACAAAAAATGTTAATCTAAATGCAGCAAATGATCCAAATATCAAAGGAGTGTGAAATCAAGGCAAGGAGTTTTAGATTCGATTTCCATCGACCGATATTTCCTTAACGAGGTGAAAAGAATACAATAAATGATGCTAGATTGCTTCATCCAAAAATCATGAATTTCAAAAGAACTAGGAGTTTCTTTTAGATTTCTGTATACATATTTATATATATGTAATATATACTATTATATTATAAAAATTAATTAGAAAAATAAATTATTTTTATAATTGGTCGAGTGTTCCTTCCTCCACCCCCTTTTTACTATATGTTAAAAGACCTCATTTAATCTTAATAGCCTTCATGATGTTTATATTACAAAACCTCTTCTCTGAATTATTATATTTATTTAAAACTAGCAATTTTGCAATTAGCACATTTTTTATTAATTCATTAGGTCAGAAGAAGTGATCGTGTAGAGGAGAAGAAGCTTCTATCATAGATGAGATTTAAGATTAAGAACAATGACTCAAATGAAAGACTCCTTTGGTCCACTCATTTAATATACTGAAAGAATAAGTTTAAGTTAACAACTACGTACTTGTACATACATGGAGGAGGATGACAGTGATGTCTCAATCGTTGAATTAATTTGTGGTATTTAATTCATATACATAAAACTTGGATGAAATTTATGTTAAATGTCAGTGTGACTCTTGAGTGTAACATGTCTGTGGGAATGTGACAATGTGCGTGACTATATGTGGGAATGTGTCAAGTTCTTGGTGAACCTCTTATTTAAGTGTGCTTCCAGAAGGGAAGAAGAGTAATCATAAAGAGGGTGAAAGTGCCCTTTCCTCCTAAAATTGCGATTCACACTTCTGACGTTTAAACTTTGAATGATCCTCTATGGATCTTTCATGAATAGAATCAGAGAGGACTATCCTAAATTAAAAACACTTTGTTTCATGATGTGTGAGAACCATGTATCGCTTCTAAGAGTGCGATTATAACAAACAAAATAATAATTAATCAATCAGATTACTTAGTGCTTTGTCACCTAGGAACGCACTCTAAGCTCTAAACGAGTTCTTCTATACTATTATTTTATTTCAATATCATATCTATCCAATTTAAAATAATGATTTCAAACGATTGATTAAAAATGGGAAGGAAAAGAAAACATCAGTAAAACTCTTAAAGAACAGAAAATAGAGTATGTGCACAAAGATAATCCAAAATTAGTGAATTCAAGTAGTAAGGAGAAAATAATAGTTTATGGGGGAGAATAGTACATTGAGAATTAATGAGTTACAATCGAGAGAGTCATTTGCTTTGTTGGAAAGTAGAGGGAATAATAAAAGAGAAAACAACTTTCTTAAAGCTCGTGGTCTTTGAAAATTGAGAAGAATGGAAAGAACAAAGTTCTGTTTGGACTACTGAACAAGGTATTCTCTCGATTTAGATAAATAAGTTTGAAAGAACAGGCTGACCTTTTCATTCCTATAACTTTTTACAGGACCAATTTCAAATGAAGCAGGTTTTTTTTAAAAAAATTGTTTTTAGGAGCTACTTATTTGATTGACCTCTGAAGATTTAAATTTACTTAAAGATAGCTCATGAAACTTTATCAGTTTATTGAGACCGCTGTCCGTTTAACATATATGGAGCTACTGCTGATGGCCTCTTATTTAGAGCCTTATTTGAGGAACTTTGTTTAGGATTTCTGTGCCAAATCATTACCAAACGTTATGTTTTCTTCACCTATCTGAGGTTTTTTTGGTTCTCTGTACTGGGATATAGCAAACAAATAATTAGGGGAGGTTGTTCATCTTCAGTGAAGCACTTTTGAGCTGTAACGTAGAGGTGGTATTTTGATCTTATAAAATGATTTGCAATCGATATTTACGATAGCCAAAATGTTTTGTATTCAGAAAATGAGTATATTTTCTTTCATTTGAATTTCTTTGTTTACTGTTATTTACAGGGATTACACAAATGCAGTGTAATTTGAGAGATAAATGTCCTCCATTACAATTTCGAATGAAAGCTAAACCATTTATATTTCATAAATTATGTTTAGGACATTTGAGGTAAAGCCACTCGATTGATAATCTATGAGAACAACTCAACATTTGAGTTTCCATTCCTTTTTTCACGTAAACCGCATGTTGCGTACACGCGTCCAGGCTTGCTGGATAAGAAATATTTTTGGCATCAAGATGTGACGATGAATGAATTTTGGTTTTGAAATAGGACCGATTGTTAAATTTTTGTACATAATTTATCTCGTTAACAGATTTCAATAAATTATAGAGACTTCTATTTTACGTTTCACCTGGAAGTAAGTATGTAATACGTTTTCTTTTAAATATTAAATACTATGGATACTTAATGTGTCTTGATTTTTTTCTTTATACATTTTAACTCGTTCATGTATGTCTGAAATAAATTGGTTTGTGTTTTAATAATTCTTAATGTAGAATGGTCTTTTTCATAATCAAAACAAGACGTGTTCCGGTGAACTTGTAAATTTTGTGTGTGTTTATTTTGAATTAATTTTAATTATTTTCTTGGAAAGCCGTGGAGCCTCAACTGATGCATGTTAATTACGATCGATGTCCTAAGTCCTCCAGTTGGGGTATTGTGGAAGTTTGTAGAGGAAGGTGCCTCGTCACTTGGCCGAGGCTCAAAATTACGAAGTCCGTCGCCAATAGCCATACTGGGGGGGGGGGGCCGATACCCTTGGGCATTCTGCCAATTGCCCTTGAATTGTTTCTAATGCGACATTAATGAAATCTATCTATCAATCAATTTATAGTGTAATTATTTAAGTAAGCTTGGAAGAATAATTCTCCATACTTAATTTCCCCTTCCCTAGTAATTTTTTTTTTAAATTTATGTATTTTTAAAAATGTCAGTATTGTGAATAAGTTAATTTTGTTTATATGTGTTTACCTTGTGGGCTGTAACTTAAATTTCTTTATTTTAATTAATATATATTACTCATTTTGGTTGGAATGCAGTTAGTTCCCTTACTGATGGAAATATTTGTTTGAGACAAATGACAAATGTGTCAATTCTTACTCTTCTGTTTAAGCATGACTGTCATATATGGCAATCCTAAATATTTAATTATTTGAATGAGACCTAATGCGTTTCTCGAATGCACATAACATCAAATAGTCATTGTGGCATTTTATGGTCAGTAATGTTTCAGTAGAGCTATGTGTTTGACTCCTGGTTTCACTAAAAACATCATGTAGCTGGGCTGATGCCAGTGAAATGTGTTGGGGTTCCAAGTTTGCATGGTGTGGTGGTTTGGAGAATAGGATGTCAGCTTGGGTGTCTTGTCTTGTGTGTATGATTCAAAATTAGAAGGGTTCATTGCCAATAGCCTTGTGTTGTATTTAAATGTGATGTAAATAAACAACTAAGAGATTAGAATGAATACAGGATTTGGGGTGGACTACTCTACTATATTTTTACATTTTAATTAACTCGTTTGAATATTTTACATATTTTGAAAATAATTTATTTTGCAACTGAAAATTATTTGAATTGCAATTAACTAATTTTGAAAGTAAATTTTGTTTACTGTTAAATATTTGGACCTTTTAAAAAATTGTGACTTTCAAAAAGAAACATTGCCTTTGTTTTACGTATTGTTTATTGAATACTTCAAGTTGTCTATTAATGATTTACATTTAAGATTATTGATGAATATTTCTCATTATATTTGTAATCAAATGAAATTTTATTGTAGTAATTAGTAAAAAAGCACTAAAACTTTGGTGTTAATTATAATTTAAATGGGAAATCTTGTGTTTATCATTCAAAGAAATTTAAATATTTAAAGATGCAATTCAAAAGAATATTTTTTTCAGAATACATTACTACGTATTTTTTAAAAAATTAAGTTGTGTAAAAAATGAGGTATAAATATTAGGATTTTGTTCCAATTTTGCTATTATGAAGCAGCTTAAATTTATATTCATAAAATATGCTTGCTCTTTATCTTTTGATAAAAATAATAAAAATATTTTTAAATTTTTTTTCACCATCAAATTAATAAAAATGAACTTTGATGTATCATTGGAAGCATTTTTCTTTTATTATCAGCATTTCAATAATATTTTGCTTGTATGTGTTATGTTTCTAATTGAATCCAAGTCTGAAAAAAAAGCCTTTGTTCCAATTTGGAAGTATTTTTTGTAAAATGAAATTTAGGTTAATTGTGAACTGAGTGAAAGGGGAAACTTTAGTTTACAATTTTAAGACTGTTACTTATTAATAAGGATACATTGTAACTGTAGCTTTTTTTTTCCCTTCACAAAAGTTCAATGGCTTTTTATGTTGGTGGGGTATGTATTTGAGTTAATGAAAACAGTAATATTTATTGCCAGTGAGTTTGGTAGAACTGCTGTTTAGCCCACAACTTTGTTTCGGTTTCAAAAGTCGCTAAATTGGTGACTTTTGAAAAGCGCCAATTGCATAACTGCGCAGAGCACTAAATGAAAGAAAATGAATTTCACCAACGTGAAGTATATGAATTTTGTCTGTGGATCTAATAAAGTCTTAAAAACTTCATAATCGTCATTTTCACTAGAATTTAAATTCATTTACTTCCACTAGTAATAAAAACAGATGCAAGACCTACACTTGCTTTTATGCCATTTTCTGTTAATTGAAATTATTTTCACTTTATAACTATATATTCCCATCAAATTAATCCATATGCTAATTAAATCATATCAAAAAGAATTTTAAAAATGTTCTCTAGCCCTGTACAAGAATGATAAGCATGATAGGATTTTAGAATAAGTATAATTTTTTAATAATTACACTAGTATGGTTTTAGATTGCATTGTTGTCCAAGATCTTTGTAAATTCTATATAAAGCTTTTAAAAATAAATTTAATGAATTGCATAGTAAAAATTAATTAGTTATTTACTATGAGAAACTTCTCAAAAACTTAAACAAAAAAAAGTATTTAAAATTTATAATGAAACAAAAAAAAAAAACTCTTGCATTCTAATGGTATATTATCACTCTGGAAAGCTTAATGAAAGAAACGAAAATAGTGACCAACCTGTTTTGCCAATGAATCCGAGAAATCTATTTAGAGCTTAATTGTTATTGGGCTAGAAAAACTGTTTACATCTTTCTTTGAAAAGTATAATGTTCCATTAGCTGCATCCAATCATTCTAGGCCCTCCCTTTTTTTTCAGATATTCTCGAGGTTTGACATTGTCAAGCTGTATGGATGTGCTGAGGTAGCAATTATAATAATTGATTCTGTTAAATTTAGCAGTGTAATATATTTCATTATTTTCATTACTATAAATGGAAATGATAATGAAGTATCTAATTATGATTATAATAGAATTGATTAATTAAAAAAAAAATATTTCTGTTCATTTCAAATGAAGTATCTGTTTTATTAAGCATATTCATGCTCAGTAGGTTGGTATTGAATATACAATCATGGTTAATGGAAATAGTATGTCAAATGGGAAATATTGGATACAAGTGAAATTTAATACATATAAAGAAATTTATGAAAGATATAATTGATCCTTGAAATCAGAGCAGCAAAGTAATTAGTGAAGGAATTATGGCCTTAGACCAATCTTTTTCAATAGGTCTGCTGCAATGCAGGCTACAACATGTAATGAGGCCTTGATTCAGACGAGTTATTCCATTATTTTCAGACCTTGAGTCATATTATCCTGAGGCAGATTGACTCCTGCTTGTTTTATGGTGCTTGCCATACATAACCGAGCATGCAGCATAGTTCCTGGAATGAAAGCACTTGAGACAGTACAATATTTTCTTTAATCTGCAAAATGCAATTGTCTCATGATATACTACTAAAGAGGTCAAATTATTAAGGATATGTCTCCTTAGACCATAATCTCTACTGATCGAGAGCTGTGCTGCTTGACAGTATGGTAAGGATTTGACCACTGTCCAGGGGCTCTCCACACCTGAACACAATGGTCATCTGACGCGAAGACAAAATGTGATTCATCACTGAACATAATGGAATGCTTTCAATACTCCCCGTGTTCCTCTGGCTTGAGTCTGTTGTAAATGGAGCTGTCAATGCTTTGATGTTAAGGACAGAACTTGTGTAACAGGTGCTGAGATCTTGGGATCTCGGAATGCTACTTGGAAGTTACCACAGTGTGTTCTGGCACACTCAAGTTTCTACAACTTCAGGAATAGAGGATTAGGTTATTATATCTGTTCTTTTGGATGAATTGTTTGTATCTGCTCTATTTCAGTTTTAAAGAACTATTCTTTTAAACCTCTTTTGATTCACTTGTGGCTGCAGTAGGCGTAGTGGTCATGCTCATGAACTTGCGACTGCTGTTTTCATTGAGTCATGGGTTTGAGTCCCAATTCCACTAAAGTTGTGCCATGTAGTAGGGCTGACGCATTGAGGTACCAAGTCCAGTTGGTGCAGCATGGAAGCTTCGAGAGGGAGCTGGCAGCTCCCTCTCGAAAAAAGATTGACAGCAAAGATTGACTTCCCTCAGCAAAAGATTGACATAATTATAATTGCATTCAGTTTGTTTAAAGTATATTTACATTGCTGATATATATATTTAATTTAATATTTTACCATCTGCTTTTATTTTAGTGTCTGAAAAGAATATTATTGTCCACTTTAATAATATATAATTGGTCATATTAATATTCAATTGATTATTGCAGAATTGTCTGTTTTTATTCTTTTAGTTTTTAACATTGGCAACATTTTTGTACTTTTAAATATTTTGCTTGTGTAAATAAAGAATGCATTAGGAATTTGAAATTTTTTTTTCTTTCATGATTGGGTTAAAGTCATGAAAAGTTTAATTTTTTTTCTATTTGTCACACAAGAAACTATTTCTGAAAACTTAAATATTGCTTTGAGTGCCATCTAATGGGTTGCCACAAACAATCATTTATCACCAAACTTAGCGGTATTTTTGGCAAAAAATTTGGGTAGGCGATTTTAAAGGCCAACTGTAATGTCAAATATAGCATCAATATGTAGCTAAACATCTTCAAGTTACTTGTCTTGAATTTTTGCCTAAAAATAACATACTGACAATGAAAAACATTTTTTGGAGGATTATAAATATTGCATAAGAAGCATGTTATAAGTGGATGGTATTGTGAACTGTATAGTTGTGTGATGAAAGTGAAATTGATTGAGAACAAATTTTTTAAGTAATTTGTTGTGTCTTTTGGAATTTATTTTGGTTGTGTGATTACATTCAATTTTATGCTCAAAATTGAATTTTTACTTGTTTTAGCAACATTAGTAATTAGGAATCAGTGAATTTGTATTTTTTGTTATGCATTCCAATTATGATTCTTTTTTTTTTTTTCAATTTATTATATTTTGACTGTTGACAAGTTTTATAAGGCAATGTATGTTTTGCTATCATATGTTTAAAAGTAATACTTTCTTTCCTATTGAAGTTTTCAAAATGTAAAATAACTAAAATATAAATTAAATTTAAATTAGGTTTGCCTAAATTAATATTGAACTTAATGAAAATTAAATAGAAATAGTTCTTAATATATTTGAACTTTGTTCGATAGTCTAGCATTTGCTTTTGTGTGTATACATTCTCTGTGTGATAACAGTGAAGTAATCTGTAATTTATTAATATGTTAAATATACTATATTAATAATAAACACTTAAGATATACAGAATCCTCCATTTGATCCGTGAAGTTGTAAGAGGTGGCTGTCTGATGCTTAAAAAGAACATTATTCAATCTCTCACCTAATTTAATATGTATTTTTTGTAGATTTCTCTTGAGAATGTTGGTACCCATTCTGAAAACTGAAATGTCTGCCTGTGTAAAGGATGCTAATTCATGCAATTCTGCTCGGGTGACATTTGATCTTCCAATAGAAAGAGAAAGCATTGTGGAATATGTTCAAGGAGATGACGAATTGTCATATCCTGCTAGATTGAATTCTGTCCTGAAAATTTTGTGTTGTAATGATTCTGAGGTAAAAAAAACAGTTTTAAAGCTTATTTACCGAAGTATATATTTAAATTGTATATTCTACTATTTTCAGTGTGTACAAAATAAAAGCATCAATATTCCTTATTTTTTAAAATTCATTATTAAATAAAATATTCTAATAATTATTAAACTTTTAAATATTTCTCTTTATTTTTACTTTTGTGAAATGTGTTATATTTTATAATTTAATTATAAAAAATTTAAAGGTATTTCATTGGAATAAATTTTTTATTAATTTTTGAAATAATTTTTTTGTAAACAACTTTTGTTCCATAAGTTAATAAATAAAACTTTGTTGATATGTATGCAATTGATTTTTCATTTCTTAAAATTGTTAACAAGCAATTTTTATAAATGTATCATTTTGCATTGGTTTTATGAATGTATCATTTTGCTTTCTATATATATATATATATATATATATGTACACACACACATATATATATATACAAAGATAAGTCAAAAATTACTTACACTTTTCATTCTACAACTTCTTTAAACAAAGATAGGGGATGGCTGCATGCAAATGCATTGAGTTGAAAATTTTTTCTAAAAATCCAGCATTTCAAAAAATAAATTTGTTGCTTATTAAGAAATTATGTGATTTTGCTATTAATAATGTATTTAAATGAATTTTCCTTGAAGAGTATCATTCTTGTAGTTCAGTTTGAAATCTGCAGAGGCTTCAAATCCTCTCATTGGTATGATGAATTTAGGTGCCAAGCTCAAAGGTCATTCTTGTCACTTGACCGAAGTTCAAACTCCAAAAGATCTTGTGTTGCTTCTAGATGCAACAATATAAAAGATAATAAGTGCAGTCCTGTGGTCTTAAACACATATGAAAAAAAAATTGTTCTTGCTATTCATCCACAGTATTATTAACTTTGAAATACTTGAATGTTGCAAGTCATTCCTAACCCAAATATTTGAGACTAAGATTCAGAAAGCTAATGGAGAAATTCAGTTTCTTTAATAAATCTAAACTTTTCTGAGAAATGAATTCTATCTTTTTTTCTGAAAAAGAAACAAAAAATGGACTTTTGATGGTGCAATGTTTTTCTGTCTCATTGGAAGTGGAAGAGGTCGGTTGACATTTAGTGATGGATGATTTGAATCCTCGTCAAATGTTGTTTGAAAAAAACTTGTCTAGTTAGTTTTCACAATGCCCTTATCAACTAGGCCAAAAAAGATTTTATTTGGGCTAGTTTTATCAAGTTGGTGAAAAATAATTGTGGTTTTTAGCTATGAACTTTAAGGCAGTATATCTCAACTAAGTTTATTAGTCAAAATAGGAATCATAAAATCTCTATTTTTGGTATAAAATACCTTTTATTTTTCTATTTAAATTCACCAGAAAAACATCAAGAACTTACCATTCTGTAGCTAAATATTTAAATTTTGAATGTATATGCATCTGCCCTCTCTTTATACTAAAAAATCCTGTTGTTTTTTATTGTCTATAAATCCCCCCCCTACTTCTAATGCCCAATCACCACTACTGCCTACTCCACAGCAATTTCCCATCAAATATCCGGTTGGTGCAAAAATAATTGCAATTTTTAGCTATCAACTTTCAAGCTGTTTATTTCAGCTTAGAATTAAGTTTATTAATCAAAATAAAAAGTTAGAATCTACACATTTTTGACAACAAGAAACAAGTATATTAATTCCAACAGCATAGTATTCTGGACTTCTAGAACTGATGAACTCTTCAAAGGTATTTTGAGCTGCTGCTTGTTGTTAAAGACTATCTTTTGAAGGAATTTGTTGAGGTGTTTGAAAAAGAGAGTTGATTGGAGAGAGGTCTGATGAGTAAACTGGGTGAGGTAGAATTTTGTATCCCACTTCATTAGATTTCTATGCTGTCATTAGTGAGATATGGTCTGGTGTTGTCATGGAGAAAAATTGGTCCTTTTTAATCGATCAATGCTGGGTATAAATGTTGCAGTATATGGAACATTTTGTCGATTCCATGGCATTATTTCTCTGATGTGGTGGTTTTACCAGGGTTCAAGAAGTTGTAGTAAATGATTCCACTTGCTGACTATCAAACAGTAACCAGACCACAACCTTCTTTTGATGGAGCTTTGGCTTAGAGAATTGTTTTTGTGCATAATCTTTGTCCAGTCACGGAATGCCACCCATTGGTTGTCATATAGAATTCATTTTCCTTGCATATTACAATGTGATCAAGAAATGAATAATTTTTGCAAAGAAGTCTAATAAATAAGGTAAATGACATCTGTTAAATTGAAGATCAAGCCAAACAAAATTCCCACTCAAATTGCAGAAATAGGATATTCATTTTACTTCAGTGCTATGTATATGTTTAATTCTGTATATAAAATAATTGTTGGTCTAATTGTTTCATAAGGTTTTATTGAAGTTACTTATGTTTAGTATAAACCATATTTTTTTGGCTCGCCTTCTTTAGGTACGTATAGGAATCTTGACCCAGAGGATCCCTTTTGATCTTTTTTCTTTCTCGCAGGGTTTGCTGTCTTTATTAAAAATGGGTGATGGTCACCTGTATAGCCTAGCAATCCTCCTCTATTTTTGACCCTATATCTTGCCAATCATTTTTTATCTCCCCTGCCTCCATTTTTTTAAGCATCTTGATCTCAGTCAAACCTTGTTTGAAGTGACAGTCATATCTATATAGCTCTTGCAACATTAAACTTAACCATCATTCACACCCTCATTTCCTTTATATTCAGTGTAAAAAAACTGGTATTGTAACTTTTAGAGGTCAGTGTATATGTATAAAAATGTTGTAAGCATTGATGACCTATGTATTAAATTATTATGCTCTCATTAATTATATCTATCATTAATTTTTACAAAATAGCTTCTGTTTTAAGTAATTAAAACTTCTATTTTACAGGATGCACTTCTTCTGAAATGGCTTGCAGAATTAAAAGACAACATTTTGTTTTTAAATAAGAAAAATGAATCAATTATATTTGCATTGCTGGTAAGATTAAAATTTTTATGCAGTAATAATTTAAACTGTCAATTTATGTTAAATATGTTTTGCATAATATTTGAATTTTTTAACACCATTGTGGTCTGAAATGTTTCTGACCTTAATGTAAAGGTGGCAACATTCATCAATGAAAACTAGGGAATATGGTTGCACATTTTATGACAGATACCCTCCAAAATTTCAGCTATTTTGGAAACGCAATTGTTGTTTGACAATCGTTTGAATGAGTCAATGCAAATGTTTTTGTGAAAGTGGAAAAAAAAATCGAATATTGAGCTGTCATTTAATATTTTTGAAAGGCAATATGCCTATGCAAATCAAAGACAAGTTGAATACTGTGTACAGGGACTCTGCATCCTCATTTACAACCATGAAATTTTGGGCAGCTGAATTTAAATGGGGCCATGCCATCTTAGGAGGCAGTAAATGTTCGGGACGTCCAAAAACTGCAACCACTGACTATAACATCGCTAAAGTTCATAAAATGGATTTAGACGACTATTGAATTAAAGCGAGAGAGATATCAGAGGCTATGAATATGCCCAAAGAATGCATTTGTCAGGTAATGAATCAAGATTTAGTCATGAGAAAGCTGTCTGTACCTTGGGTGCTGCGTTTTCTCACGTTAGACCCAAAATTTGTTTTAATGAACATTTACAATGCTCTATTGGTGCAGTTTAGGTTCAGTAAATCAGAGTTTTGGTGTTGATTAATTACTGTAGATGAAACTTGGGTACACCATTATACTCTCAGAACAAAAACACTTACAAAACAGTAAGTGTTTTTGTGAAGGAGGAATCGGCTCCTAAAAAATTAGAAACTTTTTTCGGCTGGGAAAGTGGTGGCTACTGATATTTGGATAGTCATGGATTTATCTCAATCGATTATCTTCAAACAGGAAAAACCATTATAGAAGTATGCTGCACACCATTACTTAACTAGCTAAATGCAGAAAACCTGCCACATTTACCAAAAAAAAAAATTCTGTTTCACCTAAACAATGCGCTGTCTCGCACCTTGGCAGTTGCCATGGCGAAAATCACGAATTATGGTTTGAATTGCTTGACCACCCTCCTTACTTGCCGTACCATTTCTAGTAAGCAATTGTGGGACAGAGTTAAACGTGTTTCTGGAGTTCATATAAATAGACAAATTCCAATTTTGGAATGCAATAATCCGATCATTTCATCCCTAAAGAAAATTGCAAATACAATAGCCTTATTTCTGTCCCATATTTCTAGTTCTAATAATTACCCGGACAACTTTAAGAAACTAAAAACTGCAACTGAAAAAAAGAAAATCATTTTATAACCAGACATGATTTGCCTTACAATAATGATTATACTTTTCATGAACTGGAAAATGCTCTTTCTCATAAGCACAACTCATCCCCAGGACCAGATAATATCACCTACCATCTCATAAAACATCTATCATGCAACTCATCTTTCAACCTTTTAAAATTTTATAACAGGATCTGGAGAGAACATAAATTTCCTCATTCATGGAAGCAGAATATCATCATTCCAATTTTAAAACCAGGAAAATATCCTACAGATCCAACAAATTACCGACCCATAGCCCTCACGAGCTGTCTATGTAAAGTACAAGAAAAAATGGTAAACACCAGGCTGATGTTCATCTTAGAAAAAAATTGTATTTTTTTGCTTTTCCAAAGCGGCTTCAGGCGACATAGGTCTGCTACTGATAACCTAGTCGCTTTGGAAACACAAATAAGTGAGGCGTTTATCCAGAACAAACACCCAGTTTCTGTATTTTTTGATATCGAAAAGGCATATGACCGCACATGGAGGTATGGTATTCTTAAAGATATATACAATTATGACTTGAGAGGAAACCTACCAACTTTTATTCAAAACTTTTTAGATCATAGATTTTTTAAAGTTAAAGTGGGATCGATTCTATCGGATGTTTTTACTCAAGAAGAAGGGGTGCCTCAGGGAAGTGTTTTTAAGTGTCACTCTTTTTATTATAAAAATTAATAATATAGTTACTAACATCTCACCATCTGTTAAAGCTCTTTTATACGTAGACGACCTGCAAATTTCTTGCATGGGCAAAGAAATGTTTTCTATCGAAAGACAACTTCAGCAGGCTATTAATAAAATACAAAATAGACAAATGAAAACTGCTTCTGCTTCTCATTGACAAAAACTGCTTCTGCTTCTCATTGACAAAAACTGCTTGTGTTCATTTTTGCAGACAAAGAAGGCTTCATATTTTGTAATAACGTTTCAATTAATGTTGTGGATGAAATAAAATTTTTAGGTCTCATCTTTGACAAGAAACTCACTTTTCGCTCTCATATTTTGCAACTTCGGAAATGATGCGATAAATCCATGAATATTTTAAAAGTTTTGGCTCACACTTCATGGGGTTCTGATCACATTTGTCTTTTGAAGTTGTACCATGCCCTTATCAGATCAAAATTGGACTACGGCTGCGAGATATACGGTTCGGCAAGAAAATCTATTTTATGTAAATTAAACACTGTTCATCATATTGCTTTATGATTATATTCGGGAGCTTTCAGAACATCTCCTATTCAGAGTCTATATGTTGCTTGCAATGAACCATCATTAGACTTGAGGCGACAGTATTTGTCCCTTAAATATCATTTTAGATCCATCTCATCACCAAAAATTGTATCTTTTTTTAAATAAAAGTTTATTTTTAGATAGGCTTTATGGTGTGAGAAAACTATCCATAGCTCCTTTTCATAGAAGAATTAAATTTTTAGTTGAGGGTTATGGGATTTCTATCATTCCATTGACGAAAATCAGTGAAGAGTTCTCCCCTTGGCTTGAACATAATTTTAATTTTAAAAATCCATTCAGACATTTTAAAAAATCGGACACTACAGGAAATGTTTTTATTCAAATCTTTAATAACTTTGCAGAGCAATATATTGATTTCAAACATATTTACACTGACGGCTCTAAATCACCAAATCATGTTGGCGCTGCCTATTTAATAGACAATTCTCTTCATTCTTTTAAACTTCATCCTTCATGTTCTGTCTTCACAGCAGAGGTTGCAGCAATCCATAAAGCTCTAGACAGCTTATCTAATCACCATAATGAGAATTTCATTGTATTCACCGATTCCATGAGTACTTTAGAATCATTCTGTCATCCAAATCATTCTTCACATCCTCTGATTACTCATACGCTAAAAATAATTCAGAATCTTAAACATGAAAACATTCAACTGATTTTTTGCTGGATTCCTTCCCATGTGGGCCATAATTCAAGGGAAATGAATTAGTCGATATTGCCGCTAAATCGACATCAAATGAAATGTCTCCCACCATTCCATATTGCGACATCATAAAATACATTAAATCAGTTATTCATAATCATTTGCAAGAGCAATGGAACTTTGAAATAAATTATAAACTAAATCAAATTAAACCTATCATCTCTCATTGGAAATCATTCTCATGTACGAGGCATGTTTTTTAAGTAAGTACCGTTTTGCGATTCTGCCGCCGCAGCGCTCCGGTCGGTGTTCTGCGCATGCTCGCTGGTTACCTACATCTCTTGTCTACGCACTGACGCCATTACAGTCTGATTCTTCATTGTATACGTTGTTTACTGAGTGTTTAAGATGCCTCCGACAATCGTGAGTCCCGCTAATTGTGAAGTACGGGCTGTTATACGATTTCTTAGTGCTAAAGGCGTAAAACCGATCGATATTCATCGTGAGATCTGTGAAGTTTACGGACAAAACGTTTTGAGTGATGGAATGGTAAGGAAATGGGTGAGAGCATTTAAAGATGGCCGCACAAATGTGCATGATGAAGAACGGAGTGGGCGTCCTTCGGTCGTTAATGAAGATTTGGTGCAGAAAGTGGACGAAAAGGTGAGAGAAAACAGACGCTTTACAATTTCATCATTGTCCGACTGCTTTCCTCAATGTTCTCATAGTGTTTTGTATCGCATTGTGACTAAGAACTTGAATTACCGGAAATTGTGTTCACGTTGGGTTCCAAAAATGTTGACGGATTTGCACAAAACCCAATGTTTAGGCAGTGCATTGACTTTCCTTGAGCGGTACCGCAATGAAGGTGAAGATTTTTTAGACCAAATTGTTACTGGTGACAAAACATGGGTGGCCTACGTCACACCAGAATCGAAACAACAATCCATGGAATGGCGACATTCATCATAACCCAAAAGAGTGAAGTTTAAGCAAACAATTTCTGCCCGGAAAATCATGTGCACAGTTTTTTGGGACAGAAAAGGAGTATTGCTTAGGGAGTTTCTGCCTCGTAATGAGACAATCAATGCAGCGTCTTATTGTGAGACATTGAACAATCTGCGTCATGCAATCCAGAACAAAAGACGTGGCAAGTTGAGTAAGGGTATCGTTTTGCTGCATGACAATGCCCCGTCCACATGTGGCTAATCGGACCAAAGATCTCATCAAATCTTTTAAATGGGAAACTAGATCATCCTCCATACAGCCCTGATCTGGCGCCCAGCGACTACCATTTGTTCCTGCACTTGAAGAAACACCTGGGCGGTCAGCGTCTTCAAGACAATAACGAAGTCAAAACATTTGTGATACAGTGGTTAACAAGTCAGGCGGCAGAATTTTATGAGGAGGGTATTCAAAAACTGGTGCCACGTTATGACAAGTGCCTCAATATTCACGGAAATTATGTAGAAAAGTAGATTAAGGTACAGGCTTTCATGTAAAAATAAAATTATTGCGATATCTTTGCACGTCTTTTTTTAATTTCAAAACGGTACTTACTTAAAAAATATGCTTCGTAGAAGACAGGACATGATTTTAACTCGTCTAAGGATTGGACACACAAGGCTTACTCATAAATATCTGTTTCTGGGGGAGGATCCTCCTATATGTAACTATTGTGTTTGTCCTCTGACAGTGAGACACATTTTAATCAAATGCTCCGTTTTTAACTCTGTTTGTTTTAAATATTTTAATTCATATAATCTTTCTTTAATAGACTTGGTTGGGGAAAATCCCCAACCAAATATTTTTAAATGACATTGGTTTTACTCCATTCATATAATCTTACATTTTATCTTTATCTCTATCATAGATGAATTTTAATTTGTTTCAATGAAAAATTTTTTTTCTTCTCTTAACCTTGTGTTTGGCACATTATATCCCAAGAGGATTCTGTGCCAGAAATTTAACTAACCAACCAACCAACCTCCTTACTTGCCAGATCTAGCCCCAAGTGACTTCTTTTTGTTCCTTAATCTAAAGATTGTGCTCGTAAAACAGATTTTTTTCGAATGAGGAGGCCATCACCTTCATAAACAATTTGTAGAGAAAGACTGATTACTATTTGGACGGGTTAAAGAGATAGGATCATCACTGGGAAAAATGTGTAAACTTACATAGAGACTGTAGAAAAATATAAGTAAATTTTAAGAATAAATGTCTTGTATCATTGTTAGGTTGGAAACTTTTCTGACCACCTGCATACAATTTGATGTTTTGGGGGAAACTAATACATCATTAAAATTATATATAAAATAATGAAAAAGAATTTAACTAAATATTTGATATAAAGAGTTTTATTAGCCTTTGATATTTTTATAACAAAATAAAATATATTTAGAATAATTAAATTTGTTAAATATCAAAATAATTAAAATAGTTTGGTATGAAAATGCATACAATAATAAAATAGCTTTCATAGAAATATTAATTTCAGACTGTCTAAAATTCAGCGTTATATATATAAGTCAACATTTACATTTTGATATTTAAAATTTCATTTCCCTTGTAACATTATTTAAAATACAAGTAAGGAGAAAATTAACAAACAAATAATTTTTTATCATGTCATTTTCCTTTAAATAACATAAGTATAAAATGAACATTTACTTATTTGAAGACTATAATAAAATAATTCATACCCCTCTCCTTCTCCATAATTTTAAATTGATTCAATTCTTACCTTTATTAAAAACTGATAAAATCACTGTCTTCTACAGGTATTTTACTTTAAGCTTTATGCCAGCACATTATACTACGGAATCACATTCTTCTAAATATACTTTATGTTAAACTTTAGGTCTGCCTTTATGCTGTGGAAACTCGTGTATTTGTAAAAATTTAGTAGTTAAAAGTTTCTTATTTTAACTTTATTCACTTACATTATGACAAGTAGAGTCATTATATGAAATTTTATTGCTTGTTCTGCAGATGTATTTCCTTTATTTTTCTATTAATAGCAAAAATATTGAGCATTCTATGGTTACAAAAATCCATCTTTCTTTCAAACAGCTCAAAATTTTGAAAAACCAGCATATCTGGTAGTAGGAAGAAGTTTTACCACTGAGCTGTTGTGGGAACATGCTCAATTTGTTATCTGAGAGTTCTGTTTAATTTGAATGTTATGATATGCAAGGGTTTAACATATCAGCTTCGTTCGCTTGCATCTTTTTAAGGATGGAAAATTTAGATTTGTATTAAAAACTTTTAATTGTCTATTATATATGAGGGTTAATTTAATTTTCATTAATGAGTCCTTTTTATATATATTGTGATAGCTGAGTTGCCATGGAATTGAGCCTTTGGTGGGCGATGTTTCTATTGAAGCATGTGTTTGAGTCTTTATTTCTCCTAAAGTTTTGTCATTTAGTACAGCTAATGTGCATTAATACTGTTTGGGCTCAAAATTTTCACATTGTCATAGTGAAAGAGTGGGATGCCAACTTGAATGTATTAGTGACTTGACTGATTCAAAAACTAAGAGGTTCATTACCAGTACATTCATTCTAATTGCAATGTTAATAAGTTATCAATGAATTCATTTTTATGTGCTATTTTGCAATGTAAAACAATCTGGTTGATCCTGAGTGAAAGTACAGTTTTACTCATCCTTCTCTTCAGAAATTTTACTTTTTTAAATACAAAATCATGATTGAATTTTTCTTAAATTTAAGTTAAGCACCTTTAATTGTTTATCTTATGTTGGAAATTATCTGTGTGCCAAGTTTCGTGTGAATATCTACTATGAAGCAGTTTCTTATTGAAATACAAACAGATAAGCTGAAATATAGTTTGATAATAGTGCATAAATTATTGCTTTATTCATTTCTGTGTATTTTGATTTTTTTGGTTTCTTTTTTATGAATGTTTCCTATTTATTTTAGAAAATGGAATGGTATAACAAAGATGACAATTTTGTGAGATTATATCAAGAGCTGATTTTAAATTTGGTGACCGCTCATCCAATTTACCTTAAACATGTTCTTTATTTCATTATTTCAATTTTTGTTAAAGGTAAGTGTGAAAACAAAAATCAAAGTTAAGGAAAAAAATGCAATGATTTTTATAAATTTCTCTTTCAATTGAATTTTGATGTGTGTAATTGTAAGTTATTTTAAATTGATATGTTTTGATATTTTTAAAAGTAATTTTTTTTTTCTCATTTACTAAATATATTTTGTTTAAAATTATACTGTAAGTTATTGTAAAAAAAAAAATAGTGTGCTTTATGTCTCGTCATCCTATGAAAGTGTTATGCAAGTTTGTTTTTAACCATGCAACTTTGAATTGTGTTAATGTAGGCACTATATTATTGGTATTTTTTTAATGTAAAATCGATTTTGGAATTTTTAAGGGCTTATTCAAACTTGTTTTTAATTGTGTCAAGAATGGTATAAGATTGAAAAAAAACAAAACACCTAAATATAGAATAAAACTTAGGATATAATAGTCCAATATGAAGATAAGTGCATTGTCTTTTAATTATTAAATTATATTGTAATTTTAAATCTCTCAGAATTAATAATAATTATGTATAGAAGTATATAATAGTGTTCACTTATTCTCATATACAAAAAGATATCTTTCATATAGCTTGTAAAATCTATTTCCAAATCAAGTAAAAGATTAATATTTGGTACATGGACAAATAGTTTTAAAATTGAATTCAGTAATATTCTCATGTTTGAGATGGAAAGTGAAAATTAAAATAATTTGTTTTCAGACTGATAAGCAGGGCATGCATGGCAGTATTTTTGAAAGAGTATATCTGATCAAATCAGATAAGTTCCATCATTAGTTTGATAAAAATATCCATATATGAAGTATAATAATTTGAAAAATCCTACTTATCTGTACAACTAAATTTACTATTTGTATGTGTGTGTGTATTTAATAAGATTTAAATTTGATGTCTTGATTTTCCTTAGAGGATGTGGGAAACTTGCCTTTTTCTTACTATATTTCATTTGCATAAATACCTCTCTTTGATACAAATTTGAGTATTTTATGATTTTTAATTGCAATTGGAATTCTCCCCCCTCTTAATAAAGATATTCAAATTTGTCTCTAAACAAAAGAATATTAAAGAAGAAATATATGGATTTATGTTTTAATTTTTTTTAAAAAAAAATTGTTTTTTAATTATGTTTTGAGACATTAGATTGTTGCATTTTTATTTGATGAAATTTAAAATTGTTCTATTGTAAAAATCTCAATATTTTAAGAATTTTCTTTTTTTTCATCTGTTGTGATAGTTGAAAAAAAATCCAGTAGGATTTATTGATCATATAAATATGTTTTGTCCAGATGGTTATCTTTTGATTTTCAAGGTTGTGATGTGAGGAAATATATTTATTTTCACATTTAAATATGTAACCTGTATTACTTTAAATTGTGACAAAAAAATTTTACCTTTTGATACATGACTGAGATTATATGAATGATTTTTATATTACTTTACTTTTATACAAACTCTTTTTCACCCTAATATTTTTGATTTATTTTTATTGATGAGTAATTTGATTATTCAAGAACAAATTTTTATTAGAATAAATGGTTCATGCTACATTTTATGTATTTGTGATATTAAAGTAAAATTTTGTATTTCAAATTAGTTAAATATACTTTTATTAAATATTTTTCAGTTGGAGCTGATAAAGAAGTTGTTACAGCAGATGAAAGAAAAAAGTGGCAACATGCTCATGACCTCTCTAAATGTATTACAGAATTAATACCTTTGTGAGTTTAACTTTTATTCTTAAAATCTTTTTTCCAAATCATATAATTTTGATTAGTTTATATTTTCTTAATATCATATAAATAATGTTATACTTTTTGAATAATCATTTCCCATCAAAATATTGAGTTGTGTTAGTTCGAGGTTTAGATAAAATGGAATGTATTTGCTTCTTACTTTAATTATTTTATAAATGTTTATCTGACTAAATTATGTTTTCTTTGAATTCTCTGTTATGTAAAATGAATAGATCATAATCAAATTATTTTTCTATCTTCATCAAAAATTTTGGTGTTGCATTACATTCAGGCTAATGTGGTATTAATTATTTTGACAGTGTCTTAGGAATGCTTTTGTAATCACATTATCCTAATTCAAAAGTCAAACTACTTGCCTAATAAAAGGAGAGTGGAGCTAGAAATATTCATTTGATTCGAAAGTTTATAAGTGATGTAAAGATTTAAGATAAAAAAAATTAAGAGAATTTTTTTTTTTACATAATTTTAAATATGTTTGCTCACATTTTCACTACATTGAATATTTCTGCAATTGAAATAAATTAGACCAAAAATTAAAATTATTATAAACATTTTAATAATTTGTTGGTATTGTTTTTATTGTTAAGTTTGAATATTATATATTATAAATGTGGTTATTAGATAAAATTTCGTTTCATTCATACATTTAATTAATGAATTTTTTTCTGTAATATTTTTAGTTCACAGTACACATTTTATGTTGCACTTGTTGAAAAATTTCCCTATATAAGAAGTTCTTCAAGTGTATTGTTACATTACATTGAGAATCTATTAACAGTTTGCTCCTATTTATCAAATAAAAGACATTTGATATTAGAATGCATTATTGAAAAACTTATCCAAATAGATGTGAGTATTTTTTTTTTGTTGGTATTGTGTAAATTTTCTATTTATAAAAGTTTTGAAAAATAAAATTGATTTTAATGTTAAAACTATTATATTTTATTTTAGATGATAAAGTCACATATTATTTATTTTCTGTGGTAATTTTGTTTGTTTCTGTTTTGTTAGGTGTTTTTTGATAATCTGTTATACTTATCCCAGCATTTTTTTTTTACTGTGTTAACAAACGCCTGAATAGTTACTCTAATAGAAGTTGATGCTTCATCAAATAATTCACTATTCTTTATACATAATTTTACAAATAAACAAGCATTGAATTTTTTTCCCTGTCTTGCAGATTATTAAATATAGACATTAAAAAATGTTGCTATATGCTTTTTAAAAATAATTAAAAACAGTTAATAATATTTTAAATCTGTATCTAGTTATATGCATGCATATTTATGTGCATATTATTATTGATTTAAGAAGGTAATTGTATAATTAATATAACTGTTTTTATTATTTCTTTTGTGGTAAATATATATTTGATTCTTGTTCATAATGTAATGCATACTTGCATTTTATTCTAAAATCTGGATTTCAATCTTCTTGATGAGCATAATGAAGGAAATAAGATTTTATTTATTATTACTGTGTTTTGTAAAAAAATTATGTGTTTTTTCAAAACTATAGGCACTTTGTTCTAAAGATACAATTGAAAAATATGAGATGCAAAAAGAAGAAAATTTGGTAATGGTAAGTATTTTAATAAACTTTACTTGCAAAATTAAGTGTTGCCAAATAGTCTCATTTCTCTGCATTTATATTTAGATTTTGTAAATAAAATAAAAAAGCTTGAAGTTTCTTTTTAAATTGTTTTTATTAATAATTTCTTCTGGGAGCCATTTTAATAAATGAACTTTATTTTATATCAAGCAAAGTTGTGTCACTATAAACATTTTCTCAAATTTTCATTTTCCTTTTTTTTCCTCGCAATTTTTGAACCATATGGCATATTTTTACTATAAGTATAAATTCAATGAATTTATTCCCTATTCAAGATTAATCGGTAGATCTTTTTCTAGGTTGAAGACATGGAAGAAGTATCAAATTCTGAAGAGAAATTAAATAAAATGGCATTTCCTTTAGCTCATACTTTAGATGTAATAATGAACTGTTTGTTTACTTATGTTAAAAAAGAATGTTTTTTCAATGGTATGCATCTTCATATATCTATCTTCTATATTTTTTTACTCTTACATTTTACATCATATTACATACATATTAACTTACACTTATAAAAGTAAAAAAAAAAGATAAGAATTCTTGTTCAAGCATCATTGCTGTATGGTCAGCTATAAAAAAAAAAATGTGTATTCAAAGTGGCCCAAAAATCATAAAATTCCACAACATTGTTTTTTAAATACTATTGTGTTATTCTGTAAAATATTAAACATAGCTTATATTTGCCTTTGTTCTTTATTCAAATTTTAGAACAAACTAAAATAAAAATAATTTTAACTCAATATATTTGCTGTATTCTGTAAAAAATAAAAGACAATGCAATGATACATGTTTTTCAACTAATATTTTTAGCATCGTACACAAATATTTATATGTATGAAAATAATTTTCATATATATAGATATTTGTGTTATTAAGCTGATTTATTTAATTCATAAAATGCTATTGGGTCTTATAACTTTTCAAGAAGATAGTCACTTAAGATATTATAGCAATCTAATATCATAAATATAGTCTGTGTCACACAGATAATTGCACATGTAGAAATCATTTTCTAAATTGATCAATAACAATTCTTAAGGTAATAGAATTTTCCTGAAGATATTACAATATAGTATTTCTAATATGCAATCCTTAAAAAAAATATTTGGTAATATTTTTGCATTAGTTATTCAAATTTGAAAATTCTCATTGTATGAACCATTAAATATTACTAGGTAATTGAAGCAAATGTTATAAATCAATACTCACATATTAAAGCACCTAAACATTCCTCAAACTTATTGAATGCAATTTAAAAAAAAAACAGTATAGAAACATTTGTTAAATATTAGAAAATCACAGTATAATTGCATGTTTTCATACTTGTAAAAAAATGTCTGCAAACAAAATAAATTTGAAGCCATTAATTTAGCTTGTTGATCGAACGATTCAATACCTTTATGTGCAGTAATCCAAAATTAAGATTTAAGCATATGTTTTGAAATATCGAGACATAAAAAAAAGTTATGCCATAGTATTTCAATCAATTAAATCATAGTATATATTGTAGAACTTAAGTTTTGAAGGCTGTTCAATAAGTCCTTAGAAAATCTAAGGGATGGCATTCGTGGCATCAAAAATGTTTTGCTTTCAGTGACCATGACTCACCAGATAGCTGTCTCAGTTATTTGCATCACATGGTTTCATTTTTATTGTCGATTGAAGTAAGAAACTTGTGTTTATTTAGAAAAATGGGGGGAAGTAAGTTTTGGGAGGTGATTAAACTCTTATATTTAAAAGGCTTAAACTGAAAGAGATCAAAACTGAGTTGGATGAAGTTCATTGTACACCTTTTTCCTGTGTTTGTAACTGTTTACAATTGGGTAAAGAGTTTAAATGTGATTGTAATGTTCGCAAAAGATGAATGCGATGTAATATTGGTCTTATTAAATTGTACTATTTAATGTAAGGTTAAATTTCTGTAATTTTCTTGATTTTTTTTCCTCATATTTTAAAAATTTCTTATCTAAAAAATATTTTAAGTGTTTAAATTTCTCTATTTCTTAGAACTACATATTAATCTCATATATAGTTTATTGTTAATTTTCCAATTCTGTCTTTAGATGGTGAGAATCTGAATTGGGAATCCACCAAAAAGCTGTATAAGGAAATTTTAACTATATTTGACAAGATTATTCTACCAACTCAAGGTAGTTGCCATGTACAATATGTTTTATTTTACATTTGTGGCTTTAAGCAAGAACTATGTGTTGGATTTCTTGACTTTTTATGGAAAAAAGTTCAAAATCCTAATGTTGCACCTGTGTTAAGACAAATATCTGCATTTTATATTGGATCTTTACTTTCCAGAGCTAAATATATTAATATTAGGTAAGTTTTCAAATCTTAGTTAATGTGGCCTTTAACATTCTTAAGGTTTTGATTTATTGCAGTTGAACCCCATTAACTTGCTTGTCTGCTTAACTTATGGTTTTACTATGACTTCCTGCTTATGAAATTCAGATTATTATTATTTTGATAATGTCTAGACTTGATGTTAAGGGAAGACATAAATACCTTTGTATATTGTTGGAAAAACATGCCGTAGAATTCCTATATGCTGTAGCAAATGTTTGTTCTAAGTGAGAAAAATTAGAAGTGTGGGAAGGAAATAAGTTTAAAAAAAGTAAAAAAAAAAAAAAGTTGCACCTGCAGAGTAGAATCTTTTATGAAACTACAACTAAAAGAAATAAATCAAGAGGTGATGCAGGGTAAAAAGCATCTAAAAATAATTGAGCAAAGATCTGAATAAAATGGGGTAGGGGGTGAAACTTGTTGCTAATCTTGGAAGAAACTTGGCAGAGAGGAAAAGGTTAAAAGTACGATAAAAATCATAGTCAGTTGGGAGAAATGACTGAAACATTTAAGACAAAGTTTTAAAATGAGCCATGGTCGTAAAACCAAATCACTGTCCAAGTGAAGAGGCGACTAAAGTAACAAGAATAAAATATGAAAGAAAAAAAAAAAGTGGAAATATCTGCACTTTGAATGCCTGAGGCAAAAGGGGAGGTAATGCAAGTCTCCTGGTAGTGAAATGCAGACTGACTTGCATCACAAAAGAGAAGATAAAAGTCCCATGTAGTAGAAATGAGCAAAAGTTTTCTTTGAAATGAATCCTCTGAAACTTTGGAGCTAAGAGAGGGCTTGCTGTACATTTTTTAATACTTTTTAGCGTGAGCTAACATGTTTTGAGAAATTGATTTCAACAAAAATATGTGGGCTTAAAATAAAGGATATTTTATTGTCTGCTTTTATATTAAATCTCTGAACAGAATGTTATTGTCTACTTTAATTATATCATTTTTTTTAAAAAAATTTAATGTTGATTTTATGGCAGAATTTGTTTATTCTTTTAGTTAACATTAGCAACATTTTTGTACCTTCGTATGTGTTGCTTGTGAAAAAGAAAATGTGTTAGGAATTTGAAGAAGGTATTTTCTTTTCTTGATAGCAGTTGCTTTTGTGGGGACTGGGTCTTGAAAGTGTGCTTGCTTTAAGCTAAGTAATATTCATTTTGAATAATTGTACTTTTTTTGAAGAACTTGGAGAAAAAGAAGACAAAACATTAGCATATATTAAAACAAAATTATTAGCTAAGCCAATTTCAGTTTTTTAAAATAAAATTTTATTTATTTGGATTTGAATGGTTTGGATTGGATAAGAATAATCATTTCTCAGAAAGTGAAAATGTTCCAGTTTGGATTTTTTTGTAAGATGTTAATATCGAAATATTTTTTGGATGTTATTTTTCATGTTTAGTGAAATTAACTGAACATTCAACTATTTTTTATTGGTTATAAGAATTTTTTTTACTACGATTTCCATAATTAAAATTATTATAGAAAGATTGTAAATGTAATGCAGTAAATTCTTTTGATATTAGAATTTATTATAGTTCAATTGAATTAATATTATAACTCCCAGTTCCCTTAACTCATCATTTGATAACAATTGACCCTGATTACTACAAGTTAACGGAGGTCCGACTGCATTGTTTGTATCGAGATAATTATTAGCTTAAAAACTCTTAACTTAATGAATTTGAGCTCTAGTCTTTTGCAACATTTTTTGGAAATAGGATAAAAGATATAAAAATTACAATAAATTTGATTGAAAAGAAAAATCTATTATATCTTGCTTTGCATGGAAAAACTATTAAAATTTAGCTTTAAATAATCTAATTGTTAAAAGATTGCCTTTTTTTTATAATTTTGTTTTAGCAGGTATATTTGTCTGGCAATCCTTCTTACTTTAATTAGGATTGACATCATACCTTCAAAAGGAATGTTGATTGGTCATAAGTAAATAAAAAACTCAGTAAACTAAATAAAATTACTTGATTATAGTTTTTTTTTAATCTAAAAAAAAACATTGCCTGATATGTAAACCATTTTATGCAAATTTGTTCGAGGTATGTATATTTAAGGGTATGTAACACAAAAGATTACAGCACTAATGTTTATGTGATGAAATATTGTTTTATTTGTTGTTCATATGCTCAAGTCTTAAATTTTACAGTTGCAACATTATATATCTCAAAAATTTTTGTGATATTCTTAATAAAATTTGTGCATTTTTTTTTTGCTTTATATATAGGGTTTTACTTGCATGTTATTCTATTTGTGTTTGTCTCAAAATAAGAAATACTTTTAATACATTATAAAAACAGAAATTTAAACTTATGAATTTTTTATACCATAAATTCTAGTATACTTTATTCTTATTTGAATAAAAGATCATCTCTAATGAAGTAATTTTTATTTTCTAGTATAAATGATAATATTCTTCATATGTCTTACATTTACTTTGTTTTTATCGTGCTTGTTAATTATTTAAAAATTCTTTATTTTTTGAAAGGTTAAAAATGCTTTTTTTTTCTAGTACTGTTACTGGATGTTTCGATCTAATGTGCAATTGGATTCATCGTTATATTGAAGCTCATACTTCACGTGATTTAGAGGTTCATGGTACTTTCCACAGTGTATGTCAAACTGTTTTTTATGTGTTTGCTTTCAGAAGCAAAGAACTGTTAGAAATGAAAGAAGGTAATGATTATGTGCAATTATTGTGTATTGCTTCATATCTAAATAGACATTGATGAAATCTTCAAAGATTAAATGATTAAAAACACTACCAAGAATAAACATAATTATTCTATAAATCTGATTGAATCATTTTGCATTTGTAAAATTTTCATTTTAAAGGAAAATAATATTTGAAATGATTTCCAACTTCTCATTGTTTAACAGCATTTGAATTAACCGGAGTAAAATATGTATTGAAAAGTACTTAAATTTATTCTTGATTTCCATGGTTTTAAAAATAATAGTATGATTTAAAATTTTCATTATATCCTTGATCTTGTCAGCTTACAAGTTCAAATTCTGATTTCTCTGAAGATCTTCAAAATACAAAGTCTAATATAGCTGACATATATATAGTTTCTAATGCTACATTGATTTCAAACCAACCATTACTTTTCAGATTTCTTCTTAGAGAAATTTTGTATCATTTTACATTCATTTACTATTTAAAACTATAATCAGCCTATGAATATAAAGTAACTTTATTATATGCATGAAACTAGTGAGCTAATGGTAAAAGTGATATAATTACTCTATTATATTGTGTTATATTCATAAGTTAATGAAAAAGTTTTCTGTTATCTCATATATATGAATTGGAAATGTATATTGTATTATTTCAGGGCATAAATATCTTCAAGGTCTGAATTTTGACAGAATTGTTACTTGTCGACTGAACCCATTAAGATTCTGTGATAGAAATGTAGTTCAGAACTTTGCCAGCATTGCCAGAAATAATCAAATAGCATATGTTTATCCTGTAATTGAAAGAAATAATAGAAATTTGTTGTATGCTTGTTTTCGATCAAATACTGAAGAGTACAGTGCTGGAGCAATGATTACAACCTTTTTTCCTTTTGATCCTTATTTATTAAAAAGGTAATAATATTGTTAAATTTGTTTTGGTACTCATTAGAAATATAAAGATGTTATCTTCTAAATCTGATGAATAAATTTATCATAATTTTTTGGCATATTTTTAGATTAAAATGAAAATGATTAAGGTTATGAAACATATTTCCTAACTTTTTCACTTACCGAAAAGAAATAAACAAATTCAACAAGCAAGTAACTCATTCTTTACTAGAGTCAATTTTAACATATACAAGTGTTCTGTGATTATATCTTTTAAAATTCTGAAGGGTAGAGTCATGGTTTAATAACCATTCTTTAAAAATCTGAAATACTTGTTCAAATTGTGGAACTTTTTGGCCTGAAATTATTTAGTTATTAATACAACAAATTTGGTGTTATTATTTACAAAACAGAACTCAACCTTTTATAAAAAGTAAATTAATGAATTATGTTATTACAATGGCTTTGTAGTAATGTGGAAACTCAAGTGTTTAAAAATTAAATAACTGAAGCATTTCTGTATATATATATACTGTACTTACATTTAAGTTATTTTTACATATGTGACATGGTCATTGTGTTATATACTGAAAATAACTTGATGATCAATATTTTTTTAAAAAATTCAAAATTTATTTTTTAATGTTTTGCGGATATTGGAGAAGTTTATTTTAATTTGGTAACATCTTAAAATGCCATCATTTATATATGTAAATAAATTTTTATTGTCTTGTAAATTAGTAAATTGAAAAATATAGGAAGCATTTGATTTATTTTAGAATAGTTATATTTTCTAGGACCAAATTTGAACCATAATCATTATATCAGTGTTCTTTGCTTACCTAATTAAAATTCTTTATTTACAAACTATCTTGATATTGATATGCAAATAATTGTAAATAAACTAATTATATGATAGAAAACTTTGTTTTGGCAGCTTTGTAACAAGCTGCAGGAAATCTATGGCTAATCATTGTAATAAGTTTGATTTCTATTTGAAAGTAACCAGTTCTTTAACAGTGAAAATCTTGATTCATTTGATTATTAATTTTGCAGCTTTTCAAATCTCAAAATAAAATGTCTCCATTCCTATTTTTGATAAAATTTAATATTTTTGAAAAATATTTTTAGTTGAAATCCATGTCAAGTACCAGATAATTAACGTTTGTATATACTAATTATATGTACAAGATATGAATTAAGAGTTTTCAGATTTAAATTAATAGAAATAATTTTTTATACCTAACAAATATTTATTTTTACATCAACTGGTGCATAATTTGTCCCTCATATTTTGGATATTATTTTGATAAAATTCTATTTTATAATTGGCCAATCATTTAGCATAATGGCATTAACAAAAATATATAGTGAAATTCCTAATAACATTATTTTGGGGGCCAAAATAATATATTGTTCTAAAGAGAATTATCGTAATAGAGGGAATTGACAAGAATTTTTGTTCTTCATATAAAGTGACATCCCCAGTGCTGCATGCTGTCATTCGGCATTCACGCAAATAATATACAACCTCTGACAATAAAGTTCAGTGAATAGTCCTGTAACATTAACGTTGATGAAATATCAACATAAGTTACCTTACTGTCCTTCAAAATAGTCACCTCCCATAACTATACACCCCTGAGATCTGCTATACATGTCCTGGAAACTTTGCAAGAAGTCTTCTTTTGGGATGGAGTTCAAAAGACTCGTCATGTTTCGTTGGATGTTAGGAATATCGTCAAATCTTTCCTTTCAAAGCGAGTTTGAGTCGTGGGAATAGGAAAAAGTCTGGAGGATTGAGATCTGGCGAGTATGGCGGATGTTCAACTTGCACCTCCCCTCTTTTGTCAAGAATTGTTTCACGATTTTCGCTGTGTGAGGGCAAGCATTGTTGGGAACAAAAAAAATCACAAACCTTGTTATGCACTCTGGAGTCATACCCTGCCTAGACGTTTCATGAAACAGGTCAAAATTTCAATGTACCTTTCAGCATTCATCCTCGTTCCCTCAGGTAAAAATTCCTTATAGATAATGCCTTGATTATCAAAAAAGGTGGTGAGCAGCCTTTTTATGCATGATTTTTCTGCTCTGACCTTTTTCCAATGAGGTGATAAAGGAGAACGCCATTCCATGCTTTGCCGTTTCGTTTCAGGGTTGCACCTGAGACATCAGGATTCATCCTCAGTGACAATACAGAAATTTGATATCGCATCCGCCGACAAAATCCTGTTAAGCCTCTAAACATGCCTGCTTCTAATCGTCAGTCAAGTTATGTGACACAAAACAACAACACGTTTTTCTCATCCCTAAATTTTGAGTAATGGTTTATCGCACGGATTTACAGTTAATCTGCAGTTCATCAATCCTCATGTGCACAGTTAATCGACAATCTTTCGTGAGTAATTTCCTCATATTCTCGATGTTTTCGTCACTGAAGGAAATTGCCGATCTTCAGCTACAGGGGTTGTCAGAAACACTTTCTTGACCTTCTGGGAAACGGGCGGACCACTTGTACACACACTTCACGGACAGTGCTTGAACTTCATAAACACGTACCAGCATCGCATAAGTTTCTTTTGGTGTCTTGCCAAACTTAAAACAAAACTTTAAATTGATCTTTTGTTCATTCATTTTCCTGTTCTCAGTTAAGAACCAACGCACTGAACAAGCACTTAGTAAAACATGTCTTACACGGAATGCAAACGACGCTCTATGGAACAACGGTGGGGGCAGATGGTCAACACTTGCAGCTATGCAGGTGCAGGGTTTTGTTTCGCCAATGTTGCCAGATCGGCCGTTCTGACTTCATTCACCGAACTTTATTGTCAGAGGTTGTGTATTAAATGGAGTGAGAATAACATGTTTGCAATGTTGAGTAATTTTTGCAACCCCTAAGTTTTTGTGAAGTACCCTTGTCCAAGATTCTGGCGACTCCATAGTCTTTTAAATGTTTATTGCATGTTTAAATAAATTTTTAATGTACTAAGTAGTAAAACCCCAAAAAGTTTACTGTAAAATGTATTGGGTAGTATAAATAAATGAAAATGCATACCTATTAATTAATCCTTATTTATTTCGAATTCTGCGAAAAGAAATCAAATTTTTATTTTTATGTTCGTTATGTAAAACTGTTTTAAACCTCTTTCTTTGTCAATCAATACCATTAGAGTTGAAAATGTTTTCAATTCCCTTCCATTTCTTTAAAAAATTTGTATTTTTTGCATACCTCAGCTTGCTTCGTACCTCTATCAATTTCTTTTATGGTGTTGAATTTCACTTTGATGGATATTTGTTTTCTTGGAGCCATTTTTGTCAATTTTCACTGAACAAACTTCAAAATAAACACAAAACTTATAAATAAATCAATGCAAATATTCTAGAATAGAGCAATAATAATTCTGATTAGAATTACGGGAATTGACACAATTTGTCGAAGCTTAAAATTCTTATGGTTCTCAAGTGTAGACTAGACAAAATTACATATCATAAAGTTTACACTCAGACTCTTCAAGGTTTTATCTATCACTTCCGGTGAAAGGAATTCTTGCTCATTTTTCAAAGAGAAGGGATGGGAGTAAAGTTCAATGTTGTGTTTGCCAGAAAATGTAAAAGTTTTTGGACAGAGAGTGTAATTTGAGAATCCAAATCAACAATCCAACCACTTTTTATCTAAACGTTCTTTGTATACTGTTTAATTCATAGACATTAGTTGGACTTTGAAAAAAAAAAATTGTAATGGAGAGAATTATTGTGATGGAAGGGAAATTATTACCATCGTGGTAGAAAGAATAACCGTTATAAAGAATGTAATACAGAAAACGGCTTTACATTAATCTGAAGAAAATTAAGCCAGGACTGTGAAGCAATATCGTAATAGAGAGAATTATCATTATAGAGGATATTGTTGTAGCAATATTATACTGTGGTAGGTATTTTGCTTCTCATGTTTTTTAAAAAGGAAATGGAATAAATAATCATTTACACCCATTTCTGTTTTAGAGACAGTGAGATATTTAAACTTTTAGCATGTAGGAATTTCCTGCTTTTTCAAACATCAACAATTCAATTCATGGGAAAAGATTCATTTAGATTTCATTGCTTAGTTTATGCATCTGTATTAATCAACAACATCTGATGTTTTTTTTTTTTTTTTTTTTGATAAGATTGCATTCAACAGAATATAGATTTTTTAGAAGGCAGTTCACAGTGACTATGTTGAATACATTATTTTTAATTGTATTAAGATTACTGAAAAATATCCATTTTGTATAATTTTCACATTTAAATATATGCAGTTTATTTGACTTTGTTGTATTTTTGATATATCATGTGCTCATGTCAAAGTATGCATAACCTCAAGAATTTATGTAAGAAATTAGATGTGATTGATAAAATTCTCTAAAAAAACTTCAATAGTCTTAGTGTATCATGATTTAGCAGAATTATAAAATAATAATTATAACTTTTTTTAGATACCAAGGCATATATTGGTTTATTTAAAAGACTTGGAATGTCTACTTTTCATCAAATCCATTTGTGCTTCTTCATAATGCTCTATTATCTGATCACATTATACAAAATGGATTATGGAAGCTTTCCTATATGAGAACTAGTCAGGGTACAATTTGTTTCAAATTGAGCCACTTGTTGGAAATTTTTTTAATACCATTTTATTTTAACATGCAGTGTAGTATCATTTTTGTCCCAGAGTAGTTCCCCTTCTCTTCTTATTTTCATCTTTTATCATCTGATTCTGTGTTTGAGGTTCAATTGCTATTATAGTGTCTAATGTATTTTATGTGAATGTTGGAATTATAGTATTTTTATAATGTTATCTTGCATTGTATAGAGATGGCCCTCTTGAAGATGTTTACTTTTCGTTAAATTGTTTTTTAATGAATTAATAAATTATTTTAGGTTTTTTATAAAAAAAATTGAAAGTTTAATAACTACATAACTAATTAAATTGGTATAACTAAGCTAAATATGACTTTTGCCATTTTATTCTGTTATATATGACTTTGTCATTAAAACCAACCATACAATCAACAATAAATATTTCAAATTTTTAAATATTCTATATAATGACATTTCTTACCATTGCTGGTAGGAGTAACTTCCATAGATTTAATTATTTTATATAATTTTTTTAGTAACTGTCTAAAAAACATATGTGTATCTACCAATTGTTATCAAATGGTGGGTTATTAAACAAAATGGTTATAAATTAGTATGCTGAGATTTTAATATTAATTTACACTGTTATACTAAATAAATTTCTGAAAATTAAGTAGCTCAAATTCTCGTAAAATCCGCTCCAAACAACTAGTAGTAATTGCATATGTTAACAACTTGGTTATTGTTGCCGTTTCTAATTCATCTGGTTTAGCCTCGGACCAGACCTATGAAACCATTTATGGCAATATGAGCACAGGTTCTGTTGGTTTGAAAATTAGGAGCTCTCACCCAGATAAATTTGACTTGGCACCTTGCTCTGTAACCTTGAATCAGGTTCTTAACTTCCACATCACAAAAATGAGGATTTTGTGCCCCAGCAGATTTAATGTTTATCACCCCTCTGCAGGATAGGACTGAAATTGGGATTTGAATCTGCAGCTTGGCAGAAACATTGCTGGCCATGAGTTCAATACTATGACTTCTTAGTTACCTTTACAATATTGATTGAAAGGTAATTAAAACTATTTTAAATAGTCATGTTAATAAATGCTATTTTGAAATACTTGGAAGGGTGTTTACTATTTTATTGTGAGGTTTTTCTTGGTACCAAATTTGAAATAAATTGATTACTCAAATGACCCAAGTTTCCCCTTGTAAATGTTTGATTTTTTAAGATTAATGTTTTCAAAGGGAAGGAATAATACTTATATTATATTTTTATACAGATCTAAACATTGGATAGATTCCTGGTATAGGATTTACCACCATACCTGCAAAGATGATGAGATCATGGTAAGTTCTTAGTGCTTTATTTTCAAATTTTATTTCTTCTTAAATTTGTATGTTTCTTTACGAAATTATTCAACTATTTGATATACTTGGTTTATTGTTTATTTTAAACTTATGATTTTTTTTTAAAAAAAATCTAGACTATTTTATGAAATAGTTTATGTCAATTGAAATTATAAATATCCTCAAATCTTTATATAAATTCAGCTAATTAAAAAAAAAAAAAAAAAAAAAAAATTTCTTTTTAAAAAAAACATACTAAATATTTGTCATTGTGTGCTGTATTAATTCCATGAATATTTTTGCATGTTTTTAAGAATTATTTTAGTGTTAAGTATTGAAATGGCAAGTGCTGGATTATATTTCTGTGTGTTGTTTATAGGTCTTGCTGAATGTACAAATGAATAATAAGAAAAATGTTATTTTTGTGAATCTTTTTTGTGGCTTTTATCTCCAATCAAACTACTATTGTATTAAAATTTGACAAATCAATGAAGCAAATAAATTTTTATTTTCCTCTTTTTAAAAGCTAGAATTCAAATATTCTTTTCTAAGTGGTAAATAAATTTATTATTTTATATACTAATATATTTGTTTGTGTGAATATAACTTTTGAATTTAATCTATCTTCAATTAATTTCATGGGATATAATTCTAACTTGGAACACATTTTAAATCAGAAAAAAAGTCTTGATGTCAAAATAAGATTATTCTGGGATTATTACACTCGTATCCATTTATTAAACATTGAGATTTGAATACCTTTATAAATATGCTATTTTGCATTTTAATCGGTAAAGATAAGTATTGATCTTGCATAGGCATGTCTAACTTGAAAGATTGTGGGCCGCTTTGGAAACGCATTGTATTCCGGTGGGGTGCAGTATACACATATATATATTTTTTGCACATGTATGTGTTGAACATGATTTATTACCTTCATTTTAATTTTGGTTCTTTTAATGCCAATTGAAATTCTCATGTTAGAAATATTACTCACCTTTTGAATTGTAAGAAGCAACTAATCCTCCAGAGCTCACTAGAGAAATCAAGAACATTAATTGAATTGAATGTATTTGTACGAATCATAATTTAAAAACTGTCCTGCAGTTACAACATAACGTTGATGCTAAATTATTCGCGATCAAAAGACAGCAGTCAGTCTGTTTGGAATCGCATGCATCTGGCTCAAATATATTAGGCTTACTGCAGACAATCTGGCTGCTGCTATTTCACATTATCCATGCATTGTGTTCCTTTCAGACATCTAGTAATGCACACCTGTGCTCTTCAGTAGGTTTGCTGATTAGTTATATTTTATGTATAGCCCATTTATGCTAGATAGCCTGTGTGCTTTTAATGAGCTTAACTTTGTAATTGTTTCTAAACAAGAATATAGATGAACATTTGTGATGATAGGTGAGTCAATGTACTGAACTATTTCCATGATGATGAGGAGGAATGATTTGTGGTAGGATGTTCATTGGTGCTTACTTTTATGTTAAACAAAAGTTTAAATTTTAATTTATATGATCCAGCTATGTGGGCCACAGTTTCTCTGTAGTATAGGGAAATCAAAATTTAATATTGTTTTCAGTATTTTTCAGCCCGACAAAATATATACAAAATATATTCTACACTCTTAACATAAAGGGAAGACAGCTATGGACTCAAATTTTATATTTCCAAGAAGCATTAAATTTGTGCTTAGATGATTTGGTATTTCTTAGAAAATATCTGTATATGTAAATTTTATTGGGTTGTTCAGAAAGCAGTTTTATTTTTTTCCAAACAAAGAGATTAATTGTATTTTTGAAATTTATTAGTTTAATTCTAAACTGTATTATATATTCTAATTGCAGATATTTCAAGATTTATTTGCATTAAAAATTTTGTTTTAACTTAGCAATTTTCTGGGTGTCCTATCCGAATACTAAAATTCAAAAGTAGCATTTTTTATGTATTTTGCTTTTTTATTACTAAAAAGATTTAAATGCAGTTTGAGCAACCTATGCCATGTATGATTTATGTGTTGACAGAACATTGGTGTCAAAATTAATTCACAAAATTTTGATGTTGCAGATGCATTATATTCTGGAATAAAAAGCTAATACAGACAAAATAAAAGTATTGATTGAAGTAATTCGCTGAGTAATAATTTGAGAAATTGCACCAAAATCAAATGAAAATATATAAAAAAAAAACATTTGAAATGTTTTTTTTTCTCCCATAAGTAAAGATTGGTATTATTATGCACAGAATTATGCTACTACCAAAAAGATAGACCAAAACAGTAAATATATAATTCAATAAAACATTGTTATGTTTGAAAATCCTATCAATTTTAACAAAGAAACATAATTTTCCAAACAACCCACTTTAACTGTCAATATGCAATTTGTAATTATTTATTAATAAATTTTACATCAAGATTCTTTAAAAATGTTTTCATAAGTATTCCATTTCCTGTGTAATGATGTCATGAAGCACAAATGTTTTTGGAACTTTGAAAGAATGTTTCTGAATTTTCCTGTTATTTTCTGGAATATTGTTCATTTAACTTTTTGACATACTAGTAGCTTTCAGAGACTCATGTAAATAGTATAATGTTGCATTTATGAGTTTTTGTTTATCTGGTGTTAAACTGTACTTTAAATTGGATGTTTTGCATTTAAGAGTTAAAAATATAAATAAGCAGAACTTGAGGCTGCAAACTTAAGACATTGATATGTTGTGTATAGTATGGCAAAACATAAATTATTTTGAGCAAAACATTCATTATAAATCATGGAAACTATTGATAAAAATTAACTTGAAAAATAAATGGTAGTTTTTTTTTTTTTTTTTTTTTTTTTTTAATTTATGAAAATAATACTCCTCCCCTCCCTTCTATTTAAAGTCCTGGTGTATTTTGTACACAATATTTAGTATTTCTGTTCATATTACCTACTTTGGTGAGAATATTGAGGTCATATTTTTAATGCTTACTTAACTGAGAAAAATGAAAGTTGGATCACATATATTTATCACATTTTCTAATTTATTGAACTAGAAAAATATAGCTCACAAGTATTCTTGATTTGTTGCATCATGGATTAATTTCAAATTATTCTTAACTTTTTACATACCAATGTTTCTAAATGAGAACATCTAATTAAAAATTTATTTAAAAATTAAATTTCATTAATGTTCACTTGAAAAAATTAGCAGATAATTAACAGATTGTGTAATTTTTAGAAATAGAAGCTATATTTTTATCATTTAATGAGGGAATATGCAGAAAATTATAAAATTTTTATACAGAGCACAATTAAAACGCATACAAATGTGAAACAACATCCAATACTTCTTAAAATTGGTTGGTGTACTTAAAGTAGCTCTCATTATTATAAAAGGCATCAAATTTGATAATATTTATCAGAAATGGACTTGGTAATTTATTAAACATTCATGTTCCCATTTAAGATCATTGGCCTGTCGCCACTGTATTGTGGTAACAAAATTTAGAGGTATTGAGAGTTTTTGTTGAAAGGGGAAAGAAAGAACCTCCTTTTTGGGGAGGAAAAAGAAATTTCTCATGTTTGGAAGGGAAGCTAAGGGAAATTCTATAAATTTATGAAAGAAGAATCTCTTTTTGCAGAGAAAAGGGTGTCTCCTTAATTCATCGAAGAACATTCTTATTAGCAAACTAGTGCATTTGCTTCTCATATTAGGTTTGAAAGATATTTAATGTAATTTTGTCAGTGAACTACCATAACATGCAGAAAAATTTTAAAATCAGAAGCTTCTTTTGACTGTTTGATGGCTCGCGGGTATTAGGTTTCGAATTTATTTGACGTAAACTTGAAATTTGTCAGTTTTCTCCTTAAAAGTGATCACATCTCAAAAGAGGATATTGATGAGTATATCCTCAGTCATGTTGTGTCTGCTGATGTTTGGAGTACCTTAGTGGTGCAACTAATTAAATGTCTGTAACGCAAAATACCTGGATGCTCGAAATTCAGGATCAGTTTCAAATGGACAATGTAATAAATGAAGTAAGCTTAGTAGTTTTTCTAGAGTAAGAAAATTAAATCATCTACACCCAAATGAGAAAAGTAAGATCTTTGTTTAGTAATATCATTGTATGTGAACCAACACTGCAAATTGTTGATACATTTCTAGAACTATTGAAAGCAGAATCTGCTGATATTTTTTTTAAATTCATTTCTCAGAAGTATTATAAGTTATCTGGCCAAAATAACATCAACTTTAATTGCTCCAAAGGAGAACTATTATACAAACTGATTGTATAGAGATGACTCATTTTCTTGGGAGATACTTAGTGAATGTCATCAGGCATCCATCAAAACTGATTACTGTAGCACTTCTATAACTATCCCTATTATTTCCTAACCAACTTAGTAACAACCATTCTGAATTATGGCCATCCTCCTCCAAAATGTTTTTTATCATGCAGAATATTCGAAGAAATCAAAAAGAATTTTTATATGATGGACAATGCGTTATTGTAAACTTGGTAATAAGTTACAATTACGCATTGTACAATTTAGCTAATTTATGATGAAATGAACAAAAAATTCAGTTTGAATTACTGTGTTACCAACTTAGCATTGACAAATCAATGGTTCTGTATGACAGCCATCATTCCTCTAAATTATTTATTGGGAGAAAACCAATTATCTTTGGATTCAAAATTTAGATGAATTGATAATGATTATCCATATAAAATGGAAATTTATACCGGTAAGCAGTCAAATGAAATAGTCCTCTTGGTATTAGGGTATTAAATTATCTTCTTTCAGTTGTCATAAACTCTCTTGAAGTAGAAATATGAAAGCTATTGGAACTATGCTAGAACATTGTTAATAAATTTCCATTAAGGCTTCCAAAGAAGATGAAAAAACTAGAAAGAAGTTAATTTTATTACCAAAATGATGATTGGTATTTTCATGCTGCTGGAATGACATTTTTGTAATGGTGGTTTCTTCGAATTATTGTTCTCCATTCAACTTAAGGATATTACGAAAAAGTAGTGTGGGTGCACAACAACCAAATTACAACATTTTTAAAACGTTTTTATGTATTTCACTTGGTGTGTGTGTGTCATCAAATTGACCTCAGGGACTTGTCTTCTTTAGACAAGTACAGGCATCATGACCTCGAGGTACCCTAATGATCTTTTTCTTTCCCTTGGGGTTTACCGTCTTTGGTAAACACGGGTGACACACCCCCAGGATACCCTAGCAATCCATCCCTATTTTCGACCCTCCTTCTTGTCAACCAATTTGTGTCTTTTCTTCAATTTATTCTCATCTAGACCGCAGTTAAATCTTGTTTGGTGCAGCATAGCCATATTTGGCTCTTGCGCCTATAAACTTTACTTCCTTCCGTATCATCAAATTTTTTGCCATCATTTTGTGTGTCATCAAATTTTCAATCGTTAATTTATCCAACTTCCTATCAAGCTAGAGCTCTGAAACTTTGGGAATCGTTCTTACTCGCCTAATTATGCAGTTTAGCCCAACCACTTGGTGCAATTTCAAAAATTCTCTGTCTTTTTTTTTTTTTTTGGCTGAACGTTAAGTCTGTAAAACGGACCAGGGTAGCCACATTTGGCAAAATACCGCCAAATAAAATTCTTGTTGCCAAGGGTGGTTGGGTTAAACTGCATTCCAACCATTTAATTTACCGGATGAATTAATTTTAGCTAGTTTTTATATATTTCACTTGGTATGTGTATCAGTGTGTCATCAAATTTTCTATCATTAATTTAAGCAACTTCCCATGAAGCTAGAGTTCTGAAATTTTAGGAACTGTTCTTACTTGCCTAACAATGCAATATTTAGATATTCAAGACCAGTTTTAACTAATATTTTAATAATTTTCTTTAATAAACTTTGCCACCATATAAAAACGTTGGTTTTTATCTCGAATTATTCTGTATTTCACTTGGTGTGTGTGTGTCATCATATTTTCAATCATTAATTTAACCAACTTCCCATTAAGCTGGAGCTCTAAAACTTTGAGAATCATTCTTACTCGCCTAACAATGCAATAATTAGACATTTGCGACAAGTTTTAACTAATATTTCAAAAAAATTTAATACCGTAATTTGTGTAGTAACTTGGCGCCGTCTATGGAAGATATATTGAACTACGCAGAGAGAGTGATCTTAAAGACGAGAGAGATATGAGGTTTTTTACAAAGTTTTAACTAATATTTCAATAAAAAATTTTTAATAATCTTTGCCGCCATTTAAAAATGTGGTTTTAAAAAACATTGGTTTTTTATCTCAAATTTTTAATGTATAAATATAATGCTGGAATAGGTGATGTTGACCTCTTATTAAGAATGTTATGCAGCTATCATCCAATGCTTTGCAATAAGAAATAGTGGTGGAATTTATTTGTTAATCCACTAAATGTGGTTGTTGTCCTTGATTGGCTTTTTAATTCTGCAACTTATGGAGAAAAATACTAAATCTGATTCATCTAGAGTTTCATCAAAAGTTAAACACTCTTCTAAGAATTGCACCAAGGGAAGATGGACCTCAATGAGAATCTAAAGTTCACTGCCATATATCACAGAGAAAGATTGATGACAATTTTCTTGTATAAATAATAAAAGGAAGATGTGCTCAGTAATAAAAGATACAATAGTTGCAAAAATAATTTTCACTTTACCATGTAAAAAAAGTTGTAAACTTAACTTTTTTAACTAAACAAAACATCAAAAATTTATTTTCATTTAAATTCATAAATTTTCAACTTAATTCATATTTGTACATAAATTTAATAATCTTTCAATCATTCTTATTACTTTGCTTATTTAATCAACTCATCATAACATCCCATTGTAGTATCCAATGTAAAAGTATAGTCAGAAGTGACCAAAATTCTCATTTGGAAACATCAAGAAAATTATAATGAAGATGTTTTTTCCAATTCAATTACTAATATTCCTTAACTAAAGCATTAAAAAGCAAAACATGCAAAAAAATAATTTAAAAATATATCTGGATCCAAATTCAGCCTATAAAAGATTAATATGTTTTAACTATTTAGTTCAGACATAATTGGTGATTATGTTATACATAATTTATTTGGATATATAAAAGGGCATTATATATTCCTCTTTTTTTCAGATTAGTCCCATCTTATACATAACATCTCCATTTTGATAATGTTCATATTTATTTGAGCATGAAACCAGTATTGGAATTTTTTTATTATGTTCACGTTAATTGAATATCTAAATTAAAATATGTCTATTACTCTTGATAAATTTTTGTAAGTGTTATGACCTGTAGTTGTCTCATCTCTGCATGCCCTTTGTTAGACAATTTAGAATAGTTTGAAACCACAAGCATCTTGATTTCATAATGTTATGATATTCAAAATGTCCCTTCTCTGGTTCGGTTAGCATATTCATCTGTTCTTGTTTACTCCAAAATTGACATAATAAATTAGTTAACAGACTAAATGAAATTTTTATAAAATTAGTATGTGGACAGCAATACTTTATTTTACACTGATATTTAATATGTGTGATTAACTGTAACATTATTTATGATCATTCTATGGATCCTGATTACCTGAAATTTAATGTACCATCTTGTATTATGGTTTGTTTAAAAATAAAGATAATTTTATGTTCATGTTCTGTTAATATTTTTGATCAACATAAATTCTTTTTAATTATATATGTGTATGTATTTACTAAGTTTAATAAATTTATGTATAGACAGCTTTATTTTTTGTGGCCATGATAGCCTAATGATTATGGTCCCTGTCTTGTGGCTGGTATTGTTTTCATAGAGTCATCCTACTAGCCCTGTTTCCACTACATATCCACAGTGTTGCCAGGGCTGATGCACTTTAAATCTGTTTGTGTCTAAAATCTTCTCGTTGTCATGGTGAGGAAATTTGGACTAGGAGGTGACAGCTCAAGTGTTTGATCTTATCACTTAAGTGGCTCTAAACTATGAGGTCCGTCACCAACAGCCCTCATATTTCTTCTCGGTGTGACTTGTCAATGTGTAGTGGATCTGTAGCACCATGCACTTAAAATCTGGTTGATGTTGCAGGACTTTAATGACTTAAATAAAATAATGTCAATGTGTAGTGGGTCTATAAAGGCATGCACTTAAAATCTGGTTGATGTTGCAGGATCTCATGTTGCTGTGATGTTGAAGTTTGGAGAGGGAGGTGCACCCACAAGTGTCATACTCGTCACTTGACTGAGGTACAAAATTACATAATCCTCAGTGCAGTGTTATTAAACGTTTGCAATTTTACAATTCCTTAGTTTTTGCTTAATGTGCTATAATGTATATATTTATATATAATCCTTTATTTTAATTATTGTAACTAATAGAACAGAAAGCTGGTATTGAAATTTTGCTCTTAATTCTAAAAATTACCAAGAAATTATATGAAAATTAGTGAAGTTAAATGAAGGAAGCCACAAGATTATAATTTTTTGTTTATTAATCATTCATTTTGTGCAGGTTTTCTAAGATAGAGGGTCCTGTCTGCTTTTTAAATTGGAAAATATTCATTCATTTGCATTTTGCTTTCATGCATTTGAATTATTAATTGCAGGATAATTAAAATATTTTTCTCATATTATTTAAATGAAAAAGTACTCCATGGCATTTCATGAATTTTTAAAAATTTATCCTGCTCCTTCTAGCTGAGAACAAACTGGGATTTTTCATGCTTTGTCTATGTATTATTGTGAAACATGTCTGATTCAATGAGGCATTGACACATTGTGTGAGAATTGTGCAAAACATTGTTTTATGACCTTTTTTAAAGTAGAGAACTTGGGTTTTCCTTCATTTTGGATTTCTACTCTTCTTGTAGTTAACTTTCCAATTTTAGGTCTATTGAGTCTTGTTGAACTGCATTTATATGTCTCATTAATATGGTTATCTTAATTTTATCACTGAAATGGTGATTTCTTGTATTCAATATTTTGCAAAGAAATTATTTAAATCAAATGAATCATGACTTATATTAAATTTAGTCTTGCTTTCAGAAATAAAACATGAAAAATTTAAGCTTGGGTAGAAACTTGTTCTATCCATTTTGTTAACCTAGAGGTTAATGATAAATGACTGTTTGGTATCATTAAGTGATCAGGATATAATTTATGGAAATCATTTGAGCTGTGTACTTTTGTACGATAATTTTTAGCCACTCAAGGGTCTATTGTTTTAAATTGGATCACTTTTCAATTTTAATTTCGTATAGCTTAACTATATTCAATTGAATTTATCATTTGCTTTAGTTTTATTTATATTTAAGTTAAATATATTCAATTTAATAAATTATTGTTTGCTTTAGTTTTAATTACATGTGGCTGATATAATATTCAATTGTAATATCTGGAAAGTTTACTATTATGCATTTCTTGATATTTCATTGTTTACTTTAATTCTTATGTGTAATTGATTGGTTTAATCTGCAATTTTTCAAAACTTTGCATACAACTTTTTGTTGTTGTTGATTTTCCTTATTAAATCATATTTCCCCACTCTTAAATACAATTTTTATATTTATAGGATTCTGATGAAGAGGAAGAAATGAAAGTAGAGGAGGAAATGTTTTCTTATGGTTCATCACCAGGGTTCAAAAAATCTTACCTTAAAGCCATCAGATAGTTATGGTTCATATTTATTTATTAAAGAGTTTTTTGTCTGGCATTGTTTGATTTTTTTAAAGTTTGTTCATTTCACAGAAAGATTAATTTTGAACGGCAGAGATTTTAATTTGGAATATAGTACTTTTTTCAAAAAGAAAAGCATTTATTACAATGATAAAAATTTATAGAACTTAAAATATGTGAAGAATTATTTACATATCCTTGAAGTATGATAATTGATCAGAACTCATTTCAGTTGATAGGAAATATCACCTCATGTGTCTTCATCATTTGATTATGGTTCTAAATTACCTTGAGTTGTTGAATTGCTAAAAAACTTTGTAAAGCTTCTTGTGATATTAATTAAAAATTAACTCCTCAATTTCAATTAACAGTTCTAAATTCAAAAAGATTAATCAAGCGAAGTAGGTCACATTCATCTCTATCACTGATATTTGACACGTACGTAAAAAAGGACGTGCTAATTTGAAATGCTTATCTTTTTTGCATTTCAAATATCATTTAGTGTTTCTTCCAAGAAATATGTTATTGTAGTTCACTAAAATGTTAAATCCTAAAAATAAATTTTGTACAACCCCAAATTCTTGTTTTATTTTCCACTAAGTAGCCGCGGTAATCTAGTGGTGAATTTGGACTAATATTAAAAATTTCAGGAACAGTTACTTTAATATTATGTGTACATATTAGCACAAACATTTTTTGACATGAGAATGTTTTTCCTGTTAATGCATTTTTGAAGGAAAGGCATCAAATAAAATGAAACTTACAATTGTACAAAATAAGTGCTAAACCTGTCCATTCTATGTAACTTTATTCAAAATAATTAATATATATTTAGCATTTCCATTTTTTCAGAAAAATTTATATGGGACAAAACTCGCAATTTTTTTATTTAAAGGAACTGGGATGTGTACTGACATCACCCAGTATAAGATATTAAAAAATTTTATAAAATTTCAAAGAAAAGGCTTAAAATATGTTAATATTTTAGTGTTTTCAAACATTTTATCATTAATCTCTATTTATTATCCATGTATTAGGTTGTCAAGTATGAAATGGAGCAAAGTTCATGTTATTTCAATTGCTCATAATCTTATTTAAACGCCATATTTTGGCATAATTTGTTTTTCGTGTGAAAGGTACATCTATTTAACGCATATTTCAGTTTGAAAAAAAATTTGCATTTTTTTTTTTTTTTTTTTTGTATTGGCGATTAAGTGAGACCATGGAAATCAACGAAATTCGTGTGTTGAAGAAGTATGAGTTTCACCATGGAGCCATAACACGACAGACAGTCTCAAATATCAATAGTGTTTTCGGCATTCAAGTGGCTACAAACGCGACTGTAGCCCTTTGGTTTAAGAAATTTCATTCGGGAGATTTCGACCTGTCTAATGAACCACTAGGTCGACACAAGATTCAGGTGCATAATGACGTCCTGAAAGCCACTGTGGAAGTTAATTCCAGGAAAAGTGCACGTGAATTATCATTAATGTACAATGTATCAAAGCAAACAATCTTGACTCATTTGGCACAAATCGGTAAAGTGAAAAAGCTGGACAAGTGGATACCGCATAAATTGACTGATGCACAGAAGGAAGAAGCATTTCTTTCTCGCAACAAAGCCGAACCATTTCTCAATCAAATCGTTACGTGTTATGAATAAAGGGTCATGTACGATAATCGTAAGCGTTCATTGCAATGGTTGGACACAGATGAACTACCAAAACACTGTCCGAAACGAAACATCCACCAGAAGAAGCAGATGGTCACTGTTTGGTGGTCTGGGTCGGGTGTCATCCACCACATCTTTATGGAACCTGGCCAATCGATCACGACGGATGTCTACTGTTATCAACTAGACAAAATGATGAGAAATCTTGTGATTAAACAGCCAAACGGATAACTCCAATTCTCCTGCACGATAACGCTCCACCACATGCCGCACGAATGACCGTGTCAAAGCTACTGCAGTTGAAGTTGGAAACTCTCCGTCACCCACCGTACTCGTCAGACCTTGCCCCCACTGACTATCATTTCTTTCAAAATTTAAACTGCTTATCTGGAAAAAAATTCAATTCCTCACAGGCTGTCAAAATGGCGTTTCAAGAGTTCATCGATTCCCGTGATCCTACAGCAAGGGAATAAATGAGTTACCTCTAAAATGGCAAAAGTGTATCGATAGTATAGATGCATACTTCGTTTAAAAATAAATAGTTTTTATTGGAAAAAAATCGAATTCAATTAATTGCATTTTTTGCTCCATTTCATACTTGACAACCTAATAGAACAGGGGTCTTAAAACTTTTCAACCTGATGGCAGCAGTTGGGGGTTGACTACTTACTCGAGGTTCAAATAAAATAGAATCTAATTGCAGATGTTTTTAATTATTTAATATTTTCAGTTATTCAGTTTATTTTCAGTTATATACGACTCGTGCACACCTGTGTTAGTGGGAATGGTGAAATTGTTTCCTGGATGCTAAAAAGCAGACATTTTTGGCCTTAGATTTGATGTCCTTAACATCAACATTGGCATGGTGTGGGTCTTTGGTAAACACGGGTGACGCACTCCCGGGATACCCTAGCGATCCTTCTCTATTTTCGACCCTCTTTCTTGTCAACCATTTTTACCCTTTTTTTCAACTTCACGTCTAGACCACAGTTTAATCTTGTTTGGCGCAGCATAGCCATATCTGACTCTTGCGCCAATAAACTTTACATTCCCTCACTCGGCATGGTGTGGAAGTTTGGAGAGATGGTGCCAGCTCATGTGTCGTCCTCATCACTTGACCGAGGTTCGTCAATAGCCCTCGTGTTGCTTTTAGTGCGACGTTAATAAAACCAATTAACAGTGACCCCAGATTATCATCAGACAAGTTTGTTCGCAAATTGTTCTTCACGTATTTTGTTCTTGAAAATGTTTTTCATGCAAGCATGTTGTTCTAGATTGAAAGGTACCTTGATGCAAAAGTTTTGACATTAAGAAAGTCTTCCTTGTACAAAAACTGGAACACTTACCAGTCTTTCTTTGAACTTGACCCTGAGGTAATTTGCTTGAAACTCAATGACCTTTAGCTGTAGTTCATCTGGTCAACCGGCCACATCCATTTCAAATGGGTTTTAAAACAGTTTCACTTCTGCCTTTGAATCTGTTGTTGTTGCTAATCCTCCAGGGTCTGACGAAGTCAGACAAGATCAATTATATCGTTGACTCTCAAAAAGTCCAGCACAAGAAGGGGATCCGTGTAGATATCTTTGCTTGTGAGATCCAAGCAAAGCATTATGTGCTCGGGGGGAAGCCTGATGATCTTGACACCTTGGACAGATGGAGAAGATCTTGTTCCCTGAGAATGAGATTCACTTGATGTGACCACTAGCAAGACGAGAAAGTGCAGTCTGGGAGCATCCGTCACACTTGAGGGCTAGGGCCATTCCAGGTCTATTACCCTCATACCAATGATGAGTGGGAGGCTCCCTCCACTTCACCAAAGTTAGAGATTTTTTTAACGAGTATAATTCCAGATAGGTAAGGGCAGATGTAGAGGGAGTTGGAAGATTACAGCCCTCCTTTGCGAGTTTGTCCGCCATTTCATTGCCATAAAGTTCGACGGGAGATGGGATCCACTGAAAATGAATATCATGGTGCAGCGATATATGTATCAGTTTGTGTAAGATGGAGACACTGGTTTTGTCGCCAACAATAAACCATATGTAAAGGCGTTGAAGTGAACTACGGCTATCGGAGATAATCGAAAGATCACCGTAATTTTTAGATAGAATGGCCTCAAGTCCCGCGTCAATGGCTATTAGTTCACTTCTGAAAACTGAGCAGAAATCTGGATTGCGATTTTTCAGGAACAATTTTTCCTGAGGCGTTTCGATATAGATACCACTACCGGCCTGGTTAGATATTCTACTATCATCGGTATAAATTTTGATTGCATCATTGAGGATGATCACAAGTGCCAAATGTTTTAGATGGCTGGAGACAAAAATTTTCTTAATGACGAGTAAACTTAAGTTGAAGTGGAAATGCACGCTGGAGAGAGCCTCCGAAGGATTCAAGTTACATTGTATAGAAGAGGGCTCAACTTGGCTGAAGGGGCTGTTTTTCTTTAGTCTTTGCCCGTTTACCCAGTTATTCAGGTACTTAGGCGTTTGGCTTTGATGACCGAAGCTAGAAAGTTTGTTAAAGTATCCAGTCTGTCTACGAAATAGAAGAGGTTGTACATCTGCCTCAAAAAGAACAATGTTTGAAGGGCAACTGTGCTTCAAACCAGTCATGATACGGGCAGCACTCAGTTGGACTTGATCTAATTTCTTCAGAACAGAGTTAGAGGCACAACAATGGATTGGAAATCCGTATTCAAGAATCGGACGATTGAGCCTCAAATAAGAAAATCTTAGCGTAGTCGCATCAGCTCCCCGATTCTTACTAGCGATGTATTTCAAGATGTCGAGGCGTTTCCTACTTTTCAAAACTAGATAATCAATGTGTTTGTTACTTGTGAATTCAGGGTCTAAAATAAACCCCAAATATTTCGGATGCTTTTCATACGCAAGATCCTGATTGGTCTCAGTTTGGGTTGGTAATTATAAAGATGTTTGTTTGTAGAGAAACAGATGGCAATTGTCTTAGAAGGGTTAAAATGAAGTTTTAAGCCTGCTGCAAATTTCGACAAAGCGGTCAGAGAGTCATTTAGTTTTGATTCCAGATCTGGTATAGCTATACCAGAGCTCCACAGAACAATGTCGTCTGCAAACATTCCGATTTTTATCCCAGAAGAAGGCACTTTATCTATACCAGCTACATACATAGAGAAAAGTGTAGAGCTAAGAACAGAACATTGAGGATCTCCTTGGCTGAGCTCGAATGTGTCCGAAAGAGATTTGTTAAATTTTACTTTGATGAATCTTCTCTGCAAGAAGTCTGAGATCCATGAAAGGGTTTTTCCTCGGAATTCGAAGGAATCGTGTAGTTTTAGAATCAATTTATGTTTCCAAACTCCAGCAAAAGCCTTCGTGAGGTCTAAAAGAGCAGCAACAGTATGATGAGTTGGTTTAAAGTTATGGGCGTCCCTAATTGTTTGGCAAAAGAACAGGATTTGGTCTGTTGTACTGTGACCCCTTCTAAAGCCGTATTGCTCACATGGCATAAAATTATTTTTATCCAAAAAATAATGAATTCTAAACAAAATCATTTTTTCCATCAATTTACAAGAGGTACAAGTAAAAGTTATAGGTTTGAAGTTATCAGGGGAGCAAGTATTCTTACCTGTTTTTTTTTATTGGAATAACTGTGGCCATTTCCCCCTCGGGAGGTAGTTAACCTATTTTCCAAGACAGATTGATGATGCGCAATAGCCTTTGTTTCCCTCTGGTGCCAAGATTTTCAAGCATTTGGCTGTGGAGACCATCAGGTCCAGGGGATTTCTTCAGATCTAAGAGGGCCAGGGCAAGAAGAAAATCCTGTGAGGAGAACGGTTTGGCCAACATTGGGTCTCCGAAGTCAGAGCTACGACAGCCATGAATAACATTTCTGGCTCTTTTTAAGATAGATCTATTCATAAAAGAAAAATTAAACCTACTTGAAGATTGATAATGTGTAGCAAGGCCGTTGGCCGCTGATTTGTCATCTGGGTAGGCCTGTCCTGCGGCGTCTCTAACCGAGTTACAAGTTGCAAACTGCTCCTGTTCCTTGTGGATGTTTTTAACTAATTTCCAAAGTTTAGAGTCGGATGACCTAGAGTCAATTTTACTACACATTTCTTTCCATCTTTCTCTTTTCAGATGAGCATAGGTTAACTTTAACTCTGCATTGATTTTGTTTATCTCGGTTCTTGTATAGTTGTCCGTAGCACTAAAGGTCTCTAAAAGACGTTTTCTCTTATCTAGAATAGGAGAAAGGGTGGAAGTGTTGTGGGCAAAATAAGGAACATAATGTTTAACATTGCCTCTTGGGGTGTTAATCTAGCCTTGTCAAGGACAGTTTTTTTTTAAAGATTGTCCAGCTACGAGTTAAATCAACAGTCATAGGTTCTGAGGCCAGGCAGATGTCAACAGCTTCCCTAAATGAATCCCAATTAACCTTTTCAAAGTTCCAAAATTTATCCCAGTTGATGACCACACGCTGTCGTTTGCTATATTTTATGAGGATGGGGAAGTGATCCCTTCCAATATGTTCAAGTACGGACCAGGTACATTGAGGAAAAATATCTGCACTGGTAATAGAAATATCAAATACCTCAGAAGTGTTATAGCTAAAGGACGAATGGTTAGGGGATCCATCCTTTAAGATCATAAATTCTTTATCATCCATCATTTGCAGGATGTCCTCTCCTCTATCGTTGTTGCAAGAGGATCCCCAGATGGTATGTTTGGCATTCAAATCCCCCAGAATGATTGTGTTTTTATCCATGAAGTTAGAAAAAATAATGGGTAGATGACTTTGGTTTGGAGAACATTGAGAATATGTAACGGCTTTCCTCTCCAGAAAATCTTGATGCCTTGAATTTCTAGATCCGATGATTGATCTAGTGAAAAATCAATACTCTGATTTCAAAAAAATTTATTCAGCATAAATAATTACAGAGTCAAGATTATAAAAATACAATAGCCGAATATAAAGTAGAGTGGTAAAATATGAATAAGTTTCTGGGCACAACAGGTGCCCAAGTTGAAATCTGTAAAAGTCTTTAAAATTCCAAAGCACAGCACATAAAAACGTTCTTGAAGAAGTTCAAGTCGCTCGAGAATTCGAAAGTTCATCAGCGAAAATCGGCTTCAGAAGAATCCAGGGAGGGAACTTGAACAAAGAAAAATCATATCTTCAAATTTTCAGAAAACTTGCAGAAGAATTCACAAAAGATCAGGAGAGGTGTCCCACAGACGCAGTCGACGAAGAAGAAGCAACAAGGAGGACGGCCAGGAAGAAAACGAGGACTCCGAAAGGCAAGACACTCCAAAAAGAGACAAGCTTCAGTACAGTCGAAAAATCAGAAAAACGCTTCCTCGGAAGAGCTCCTGAGGGAGAGAGAGAGGCGATGCTCCGAGACGGGTCCAGGGAGACCATCCACAGAAGTCTCTAAAGAGACGAGGCACACATGAAAAAGAAATAGAACAGTCATTAAATACGATAAAATACATTATATACAATAAAATACATTAAAAAGGCATGATAAAACAAATTAATACAATAAATATGTACAAACTCTACCTTCGAAAAGGTAGAAAAAGAAAACAAGAGGCACGCAAAATAGAAGAAGGAGGAAGAGGTACGACAGGCGTAACTCTTCCCCGAGTGACGGAAATGAATTTGGAATGAATTCCTCCCCGCCAAGGAACCCAAAACGAAAGATCTAAAATGCCAAGTCATTAATTAAAAGATTCATGGGAGACTGGGCAGAACCTGTCTCCCGTAATAGCCTACTAAACATTTTGATGGTAACAAAATGAATAATCAATAAAAACAACAATGGAAAATGAAGGCGGAAAGATGAACGAAGAATGGCAATAAAAAGTCAAGCAAAAAGATGAAAGAGATAACCGGCGAGGAGTAGAAACTCCTCAAGCCGGGGATTAAAAGCCAAAATAGCAGATAAAAATAGTCAAGATAAAAATTCAAGATATAAAATCAGCCAGGAGGCAAAGAATGATGCATTGGGGGGAAGGACTAATACTGCTTTTTACCAGTTAGATGTTCAATATATATGTCTCTTCCCCAACGGATGGTGTCCGAGCAGATAAGCTTTCTCATAAGGCTCGCATATTTGCGAGAAATGCCCATCTGCGCCAGAGCAGCATCATTCGCAGGGTCCCAAGAGCCCAGAGAACCGACGACGATAGCGTCAACGTGGGCAACTTTTCCCTCCCGTCGTAAATGCTCGACTTGTCTATCTTGTTCTGGCGAGCAGAAACAAGAGACTTGAGTCGATCCTCAAAGGCAACGGTGAAGTCGATGATAAGTACTTCACCGTAAGTATTTTACATCCCTAATAATCATAAGTATTTTACATCCCTAATGAAGAAGGCTAGACCTCCTCCTCCTCCTCTGGAGGGTCTGTCTGCCCTAAAGATGTTATAACATCTTATTTTAAGAGCTGCCGTTTTCTTTAATTTTGTTTCTTGTATAGCAATTACTTGAACTTTGTTCAAATCCGCTATTTCTAAGAGTTGGTCAAGTTTAGTTCTAGTAGCTAAAAGTCGATAAATATATTGATGTTACATTGTAGAATTTTCAAAGCTTGAGGAGACTAGTTTACTTTGCGAACGAGGCTCTCTTCCTAAATCTCGAGCGCGTCCCTGATTTATCTGCGTGCCGGACGATGCAGCATTTAAATTGAGAGTCAATGAGTTCATATGAAGGAGGAAATGTTCAACTTCTGTTGATCCAAGGATCGGAGCACCAAATAGTAGAAGTCTGTCTTGGCTCCAATGCCTGCTGATTTTAGCTGGACATAAATAGAATGGCCTTCACGTCTAGGGTGACACTCCAGGAGCGAACTCCCAACGTATTTCGCCCATTCCGCCCAGGAACACCCTCCCTCCACGATGCGGCAATCAGCAAGACTTGGGAGGGGCCTTTGAATCTAAGCCAGAAAACAGCTTCTGAAACTGAAGTTGGAGGTCTTTGATGACCTCTCATGTAAATGACGTGGCGAACTCGGCTGTTGCTTCAGCCATGAAGAAGTGCGTAAAGTTGTTGGTCTGTACATGTTCAAAAATCAAAACAAGTTTAGATCTGAAGGTGGGTGTATAGATCAGAAACTAGATTTTTCTTTCCTTGTAGTTTAGGCTCAGAAAATTTAAATGACAGGTTATGTCTGTACAAAGGCCAATTTCCATACTCTTCATAGGATAGTAATGACTGATTTGCCTTTACTTTCCAAGAAGTTACCTATTTCGTTTCTTACTCTACTCGTAACTTTCTCACAACTTGGCTGTCATACTGATGTGTAATATGGTAAATCTAACAATTCTGTGTCTATATCTTTGAACTATCTGTGGTTGAGCTTATGTGGCATTAAATCCACCATCTTCACAGAGGATTCTGTACACTGCTAATGTCTACATATTTAGCTCGCAAAGCTTGCAGGGGAATATTACAGTGCAAGAATATTAGTTGTGGAATGTTTGTCTCGTTATATATCTGCTTTGCTAGTCTAACTAAGCCTTTTTTTATGCCACTCATGTTCTCCATCAGCAGTCAGGCAACTGAGATTAATCCAGTCCAAGTTATAATCAGCAAATGTTTTTTTATCCCAGTTCATTGAATATATCCTTCCCGGTAACAGTGCCATGCATGCTATGTAGGGAAACCAGCTCTTACATTATGCTCATATCTTCATCCACACTTCTGATGAACACAAGCAGTTGAGAGGTGGAACAGCTATCCATTGCAAATGAAAAAGTACGAAACTTGCTTGCATTTTTCTCTATTTGAGTCGCAATGTCTGCAACACAACGGGCAATGGTATTTGCACACAAGGCTACATTTTAAAATTCTTTCGACTTTTCTGGGCAAAGTATCTCAGCCACCTCCAACAAACATTTCTATCACTACTTCACCATCCTTAAACGGTTTTTCATTGTTAGCTAGGACGTAGGCAACTTTATAACTGGAATAAGAAAATGATTCATTTTCTATTGAGGATTTACTGAACAATGTCGTATCTTGTACACAGATTGTTTGGGATACACTCAAAAAACATGATTATGCGAACTAATTTCGTCGCAATTATGGCTGCAAATTATACGAAACAATTTTTAAAAATTATCATGATTTCTTAATTTAAACTTAAACTTACCTCAATATATTCTGCAAATATATCCACTTATGGTAGAGAGATTGTTACTTTCAATGTTTCCCCTTCTTCTGAAAATTCTTATTAAATCAACGACATTCCCAATACTTTATATACAGTGGCGAGTAATTACGTGAAGGAAATTATCATTAAATAAAATAAAGTGCAATATGTTTTCAATTAGACGCTAACTGACACCAACACCTCATCGCGGCAGTTAACCACAACTGGCAAACTGGGATCTAAATAATCAATTCATGCACAAGAAGAAAACCATTTAAAAACTCTGCACCTAGAGGGCGTTAATATCATCTCATTGACAGTGAACGGAAGTAGAAAAATAAGCAGCGAATAAAGTTTTGCAATGTAGAGATCGGTTGGAAAACAGTACGCACAATTGCACGCCTGTATTTTAATTTGGTAAAAACGTAATGTCTACGTAAGCGGCGATTACGTGTTCTTTGGCAGGATACACGTAAACTTTTGTAATTTCCCGCCTAAAAAACCTTTCCCCAATCATCTTAGTTAATATTGACGATCCAAGAGCAACTCTTGAAAATATGAGGAAATGGACAAAATGCGAGCTCAAAGGCGACTATAAAAGAAATAGCTTAAAAACCCCCCCCCCCCCAACATTTGAAGCATTCAGAACAATCCAAAATCATGTTCAAGAGAGGAATTTAGAACCTCACACATTTGAATTACCTAGTGAGAGAATCCTTTTATGTATCATTAAAGGCCTCCCAATTAATTATTCCCATGCTAAAATAATTCAGGAATTAACTGAACCTCTGAAAATTCCACCATCCATATCAATACCAAACACAACTAATACTTCACAGTCCTTACTATTTATCATCCCCCCCCCGTAATCTCATCAACCATAATGAGTTAATATCCTCTCAGACAACCCCACTGGAATTTTAATAGGCGACTTTAATGTAAAACTTCTTACCTGGAACAGAGGCAGGGCAAACAGATTAGGTAAAATTATTCATGCCATGTACAACACTAATAACCTCCAAATAGCTGCTCCCGACTTACCCACTCACTTTCCTTACAATAACAATACTTACTCGATAATAGATTTTGCTATCCTCTAAAACATACCATTCTACAATATCGAAAGTATTAATGAATTGCCTAGGGACCATAACCCTATACTAATGGACATCTTTTTCAATAAAATTCTCCCTATACCCCTTTGCACTCTCACAACTACTAATCGGTTCCGCTATCAAGAAATTCTATACAATATCACAAAAGGTAACCCCCATTATTAATAATATCTCTGATCTAGACCAATCTATTACACCTTTATTACTAATATCAAAAATGCAATTAACCAAGCAAGTAATACCAGATTCATCCAAACTCCCCATCTTAGACTCCCCTCATATCAGAAACCTAATTAAAGAGAAAAATAGGTACAGAATACAATGGCAAAACACAAGATACTCTCCTTTGAAATCCATAATTAATAACCTCAAAAAGCAAATTAAAACTGAAGTCCATACCTTAAAAAAAATGCGAAAGCTTAATACTGAAGATAACTCTTTTTTTAACATGAACAAAAAACTTTCTAATAAATACTACAATATCCCCCCCTCCACTAATAGGCAATAATGGTCTGGTATTCTCTGATAAAGAAAAAGCTGATCTGTTTGCCCATAATCTTGAATCCTCGTTCCAGGAAAATCCAACTCCATATGATGATGATCATATTGAAAAAACAGAATCAATAGATCAAAATTGTCTTGAAGTCCATACTAATTTCACTTTCTCCCCCTCCTCCTCCCCCCTCTAAAATAGCTACCATTATTAAAAAGTTAAACAAAAAGAAAGCCCCCGGAGAGGATAGCATTCACAATCAGGCCTTTAAATTCTTTCCTTCCAACGCACTTATTCATCTCACAAATTTTTTTAACAATGTCTAATGTATGCGTATTTTCCACAAAAATGAAAACATGTAGCTATTATTCTCTTACTCAAACTGGGTCAAAACCATTCGATTCCATCCAACTATCGACTTATGAGTCTACTAAATTCTATTTCAAAAATCTTTGAAAGAACCTTGCGAACTAGAATACTGACTCATGTTTCCACTAATAATATTCTTCCAGATTCACAATTCAGCTTCCTTACTAACCACAGCACTGTCCACCAACTCCTACGGGTTGTGAATGCCATTACTGAAGGATTTAATTCCAAACAAGTCTCTGGGGCTATCTTCCTCGACATACAAAAAGCTTTCATCTGCCTCTGGCACGATGGATTGATCTTCAAACTAATCAAATTAAATTTCCCTCCCTACATAATAGTTATCTTAAATAACTACCTTAAAGATAGAACGTTACAAGTTAAGCTTAATAATATTCTCTCTACAATGTACTGTATAAAAGCCGGTCAATCTCAAGAGTCTGTAATTTCTCCAATTTGCTACAATTTGTTTACATATGACTTCTCTCAGAGTCCTTACAATAGCCTCTGTTTATTCGCAGATGACACAGCAATCCTCACCCAAGGAAATAGTCCAATTAACGTAATAGTCAAATTACAAAATCATCTAAAACAAATAGAGGATTGGATGACACTCTGGAGGATTGCTGTAAACACTAATAAAACTAAAGTTTTCAGTTTTAGAAAATGTCACATTCCCCCCTCCCCTCCTTATAAAAAATTCAAATTTTTTAATGATCAAATCTCTGGAGACTCTGAGGTCAAATACTTAAGAGTTATCCTGAACTCCAAACTCACCTTCAAACTTCATATCCAACCAATAATTGACAAATACTGGGGTAAAGTCCATAACTGTATACCTTTAATTAGTAGAAATTCAGTACTAACTCTTGCTAACAAAGTTCTTCTCTATAAACAAGTAATCCGACCTATCCTTTTTCAGGCTTCCCCTACTTGGGGCCATGCTGCACCTTCCCACATTAAAAACATACAGGTCCTTCAAAATAAAATCCTCCGCATGATTACTAACTCACCTCGGTATGTCTGAAATTCTGTCATACGCAAGGATCTCAATATCTCCCTCCTATTATTAAACACATCAATTATCTCTCTAGAAGATTCTGTAATAGACGAACAAATCATAGTAACCCTCTAATAAGGGCCCAGATAGCTTTTGCTCACAATAATGGAACCCATGCCCTACCCTAACAATCTTGTAATAATTATTTCCATCTAATTCCCCCATAACACTTTGCATTCCAACTCAAACCTTTTTAATTAATTCCTTTATCACTCCTTCAATAGCCTCTTTCTAAGTCAACCATCTCACTCCAAGACCTACATCATCATCTATTCAGCTTTTCATCAGCTGTTTAATACTCTGTCGCCATCCCTACCTCTAGTCTCTTGAACTAGTTTGCTGTCCACCGCTGTGCACACAGCCAGACAAGAACCGTTTTTACTTTTCCCTTCCTTCTTCAACTTTCACACCATTAAAAACAAGTTTAAATAATATTTTATTTATTACTATTTTAGTTATTGTAATTTTACAATTATAATAATAAATTTTTTTTAAAAAATAATCATACAAAATAATACTCTTCTCTTGCTGAAAATTAGACATAGTCTATCGAAGGTACTGAGGGGCTAAAAAAATGATATAAGTATTTCTTATAATCTTATCTTACGATATGATTTGTAAAAAAAAAAAAAATTAAATCTATTAAATATCTCATCCTCGTTGTAAATGATTCATTCACTTTCCTATCATTTTTTCTCTCCCTTTTCTTTTATGTTTTTTAATTCATTTGTGCATTATGCACATTTTAATATGCTTGTTTTAATTTTTTTAAAAAAAATTGAGGCTTCAATATGACACTGAGTAAGGAGCCTTATTGTTATCCCCCTATTGTTGTCCCCCTCTCTATCTTATTGTTGTCCCTCTCTAAGATTAAAAAGTCTACACGTGCCGGATTAGAGGGCCCTGCGAGCCGTAATTTGGAGACCAGTGATGTAGATGAACGGTTTCCAACTATTTCAGTCTGTGCATCCCGAGCTGGCTCGGTTCCTATTCACGTACCCCTGAATCCTCCAGGCATCTTCCTTTCGAATCTTGTTCCATCCATTATAGATTTTGGATACTTCTAGATCTCAGAGACTTGCCTCTTTAGGTAGGTATGGGCATCACTACTCCGAGGCACTCTAATGATATTTTTCTTTCCTATCGGGTTTACCGTCTTTTGTAAACTCCGTTGACACCCCCTCCCCAGATATCCTAATGAACCTTCTCTATTTTCGACTTTCCTTGTCGACCAAAAATTTACCTTTTTCTATTTTTCACTTGTCTAGATCACAGTAAAACAGTTTGCTAGCTTTATACTCGCTCACTTACTTTATTTGGCGAAGTATGTGTGTGTGAGAGAGAGATGACCTCATCTGGCTTTTGCACCAAAACAAATACTATCACTCAATCATTCATTCAAGTCAGTTGCAGCATGGCCATATCTGGCTCTTGCGCCATAAATCTTCACCCGATCACCATTTGGAAACTTCTAAAAAATGGTATATGTTGAATTATCTCCTCCGAGCTTCATTTTGCTCCTTTTTAACTGTTGATCTAAGCGAAAAAATTAACTCAGATTGGGAAATGAACTATTACAAGGACATTTAGAACTGTGCTAAATTAAAAAAAATTGAAAAATTAGGTTAAATAGAAGATATATGTAATCCACTTCTACAGAGCTGCGTTTATTTTGCTTCTCTATTTTTTATATATACAAATATACGAAAAAGACGTCCTTTCAGTGAGCTGCGTTAGCGGAGTCGAGCTCGCTGCAGATTGTATCTACCGAGTCGTGAGTTCGATGGCAATAAATACTTTCCGTGATAAATATGTCGAAGTTCTAAGTCCTACTGATGGAGGGTATGAAAGCTGGTAGGGGGTTGATGTCGGTTCAGATGTCATTCTTGTCTCTTGATCGTGGTCAAAATTAGGAGGTCCATCACAGCCCTCGGGTTGCCTCTATGAGCAACGAAAATTATTTAAGAAGCCCCGTGCTGCTAATGGCACCTAAACTAATTTTTCTTAAAGAAAGTGAATTGTATTCTTCACCACGACGAGCTTAAAGGGGAGCGGATCGAACTTTTTTACTCCAAGTGTACCAGTCGGTGAATCGACTATGGATGTTTACGGATCTGCTTGCGGAAACGACCCAGTCCACCACAATGCTCTGAGAATATGCTGTGGTACATTTCGAACATCATCTGTGCAGAGTCTGCATGTGCACTGTAATCAGTTACCTTTGGCTTTGCGGGCGTAAGAAGCTGTCACTCAATTATTTTTTTCGCATGTTTTCCACTCAATTCCATCCTTTTCATTCGATACACATTAGTTCATCTTTACGGAGATTATATGATGCTCGACCTTCTTGCATTCTTCCTTTCTCAGAGAGAGAGAAAAATATCATCGGGGAACTCAGCCTACAAGGCTTAAGTATCCAAAAGCGGAAATTTCTCACATTCCCTTCTTGGAATATGCCAAGATTCATTTATCCCCTTTGCCTCATACAGAAAAAGCACCACATGTCCAATTATTTTCCAACGTCTCTTTGCTTTCCATCGTAGGTAATGCGTGGATTTTATTTCGATATACACGGACGGATCGAAAAGAACTGAATATGTTGGCAGTGGCGTCGTTTCGAATGACATCAGACACATTTACTGGCTCGACGCTTCCTGCAGTATCTATACTGCCGAAGCTGTCGCAATTACTGTGCCCTCCGATTAATCGAAAAATCCAGTTCTCGAAAGTTCGTAGTATATACTGATAACATGAGCGTCCTGGAAACATTAGTACATCTGGACGATCACAGTCATACTATTATGGTCCACATTGCAAACATTATTTGCCATCTGTACAACAGGGGTTATGTTATAAAACTGTTGGTACCTAGTCATGTAGGTATCTTAGGCAATGAACAAGCGGACTCGGTTGCACGATCGGCAACGAATCCTTTGCAGCTCGCAGTCCTCCTAGAGGATTTACGACGTCACATTTCAAAGCTTATTCATCATACATGGCAGGAATCATGGAGTCTTCAGTCCAATAATAAACTACACTCGATGAAGCCTTCCAGTGGAGAATGGCCTGCTGTTCCAATGCGAAGAGCGGATGTCAGACTGACTCGCCTTCGCATCGGACATATTCGATTCACTCGTAAACATTGTTTGTGTGGGGAGGATACTCCCGAGTGTCTTTCCTGCCATGTCTCTTATCATCACATTTTAATTGACTGCCTAGTATTTGATCATCATCGTCACACTTTCTTTCATTCATCAATTTAAAACCTATCTGACTTGGTGGGGGAAAACTCACACCATAACTTATTTGGTTTTTTAAAAAAACATTAGCTTTAAACACTAAATACGAAGTTTTAACTTTTTTCCTTTTATGTATCCTTGATATTATCTCTTATTTTTAAACCATTATAGTTTTTGTATTTTTAAGCAAATGTTTGACGCAGCATAGCTTGCTTTGACTTTTACTCCATAAAATCCCACACTCACACACACTGTAAACTTGGATTGTTTTCAAAAGGGGCCTTAGCTGACTCATTCCAGCAACTTTATTAATGATATCGAAAGTGTATTGAGGCTAACGGATTTTACTTTGAGGTTGAATGAAGGTATTTTGTTTTCACGTTTTGTTTTATGCTTCTATTTACCGAACATTTTAGACGCTTTTTTGTACATATATACACACACGGAAGTATCTGGAGAACGCTGTTAATTATTTTGAAACAATTCCATACAAGATGCCACATAATCATGAACTGAAACTTGGTGACAACATCACTTATCAAAATTTTGCAAATTGGGTATTCAGTAACATGGATCAACAGCACAACTGGCTTCATGCTACTGTGGATGAATGAAATACATTTCATGCTGCCTCTGGAAGTGTTCACGCACACACAACTGTTGTGTGTGGAGCATACAAAATCCACATGTATTTGTTCAAGAACCCCTGCATCAACCTAAAGTGACCGTCTGATGTGGCTTCACCACCGATTTCTTATCAGTCCATTTTTTTTCCCGAGGAAGTCCCAGGGGCGTGTTTAATAACAGTTTCTGTCACGGGTGAGTTCTATGCAGCATTGTTATAGAACAACATCATTCCAGAACTGAAAGCGCGATAGGCACAACACACAATGAATGTGCAGCCCTCAGGGGCTTGTCTTCTTTAGGATGGTGCGGGCATCATCATCCCGAGGCACCTGGTGATTTTTGTCTTTTTTAAACTCGGATGATGCACCCCCAGGATAGCCTAGCGATTCTTCTCTATTTTCGATCCACATGGTCAATTAATTATTATTTTTTTCGAGTGTCTGGATCTCAGTTTTATCTTGTTTAAAGCGGCATAGCCACATCTGGCTCTTGCGCCATTAAATATTATCACTCCCTCCCTCACCTTTATGCAAGATGGATCAGCACCGCAAATCGTTGTCCCTATTCAATGCCTTCATTCAATATTTGGAGAGGATCATGTTTCCAGTCGATCCTTTCAACACAGATGGCCTCCCACTATGCCAATCTAACACCGCGTGACTTTTGGTCACTTTGGTTGGTTTGGCGTGACTTTTGGTTGTGGGGATTTTAGAAGTCAAAATTGCACCGAGACAAACCGATATTATTGCCAACATTGAAAGATGACATCCACCAACATGTGTCTGTCATACCACAAGAAATTTTGCTTAATGCTGTGAATGGTATTGTCTCATTTGGCATCTATGCTTCTGAATGATGGATAGTGCATTGAACTATTGTAAGTCACCATGGCAATGATTTGTCACTTGTACTCCATCTGGTAGTCAAATTAACTACTGAAGCAGAGTTTTTTTTTATTATTTATTTATTATGTCATAAGAAACCCAGATTCTTTTCTATTCGTTTGGAGTAAACTGGAACTTTTTTTTTTTATCTTTATTCATTCGTGTATAATTAATTTTTAAGGTTTGTCTTGATTTCTGGATCCCCTGGTATATAGTATGGATGATGTTATGCATTCATTTGGAAAATAACTAATTTCTTAAAAACATCCAGGTTTGAAATATTTATAGTTAAAACGAAGACTTAATATAAATGCTAAAAGTTTAATGCATTTTGAAAGCGAGAGACAAAATACTCATATCACAATTGTTAAAATGCATTGCGCAAAAAGCACTTTCGGCATTTGAAAATGTATGGGGCTTATTAAGTGAAAAGTATGTGTTTTTTTACTGTCGGAAATTTGTTGAAAAATTTATGATATATTGTCTTTTAAAATACATTTATTCAAAGTTTTTAAAAACTGTTATGAAGTATTGTCTTTAAAATGCATTCTGTAAGACGTGTATGGAAAGAAAGGGTGCTTTATTTCCAATTTATAATGCTTTAAATTTGCAACAAATAAAAAACGTATAGGTTTTTTTTTTTTGAATTTTCTTATTTATTCATTTATTTATCGCTTCAGAAAATATAATCAGGGAAGTATATTTTTTATGTTTCTAAATTTTTCTATTTTTGTTTGTTAAATAATTTTATCTTATTATAATAATATGAATTATTTTATCTTATTATAATACATCTTTTATAGCACAATAAAATTTATTTTGATGAAAAATAACTTCGTTTTACATAAAAATTATATAATATTTGAAATAGAATTTTCTCAGGTATTTCGGTTGACCCTTACTGGTTTCCTGAAATGGTTGATATTTTGTCTTTATGTAGTGGTTTTTGAAATTTAAAACTTTTTAGTGATTGCTGAATTAAATCTACACGATATTTTCATTTGAAGGTTTCGTTCGATATAGCCGTATTGTAAAATTCTCACATTTTTTTTTCTTCTTCAGAATCACTTCGCATCATTTAAATTTCGATAGCGTTGTTTCTACTTTTTAAATCATCTTTGATAAGAAACGATGTACCTAAAACGACCAATTCTAAAGTTTTCTTTCTGAATATTGGATTGAGTATTGCTTAATTTTTTATTTACAGCCAAAACGTCTGTACAGTTTGATTCAAACTTTTATTTTTCTCTTGCCATCTTTTTCCTATTAGTTGTTCGTCATGGTTAAAAATGTTAGACACAAAAATTGAAAAAATTTGAATAATCCGCAAATAAAATTATAAACATTCTTTTTTTAAAAGGGTTTTAATTCGAATAAATGTATGATGGAATTGGAAGTCCTATCAACATCACCTCTTTATCCTTGTGAATTTATGCTTAAATGCGCACTACAGTTTTAACTGAATTGTTAATTAATCTGATTTCGAAACATTATCCAACGAGATCAAAGTTCTTCCAGAAGCCAAAGCAAGTGATACAACATTCATTCAAGATATGAAGAATACTATTGTAATACTGTATCTCTCAAAATCAACGCATAGCAACTACTGATATTTTTCTTCCTTTTTTTCTTTCTCTTTTTTGATATTTATCATATAATAAAATACGGCCAATTATCTGTGGATGATAATAAATCTAAAATAACTTATTAATTTTTCATACCTGTTACACCATAGGGAATATATTAAGGAAAAAATACGTTTATCTATGAATCGTTATATCATGACAGTAGTAACAGTTTTGATAAGATAAGAATGAATACATTATGAAATTTTTCTCTCTATCGGAGTGAAAGAGGTTATTTGAGTAGATATATAAATTGTTTCTCAAAGTTTATAAGTTGGGAATGTGAAATTTCTATTCGTAGGGATTTAGTAAAATGTGGAAAAAAACATTAATCAATCAATACCTCCCATATTAGGTACAAAATTAACGTTAAGATTATCTTCTGTTTTGAAAATACGCAAAATAAAAATATACCAAAAAACATAGTATATATGTCCAATGTAATCTGCTTGAATATGAAGTGTGATTGTGCTCAACAGCTATATAGGCACGGCAGCAATGTTCCACGCTCAAAACGTCGGTGCGTATGAAGTTAATCGACTGTAAAGTCAATTGCTTAACACCTGAGCTGACACTTCACTCTGAAGACTTTCACACTGCGTCAATGGGAGGACTTGAAGCTTCAACAGACATCAGTTCTCCTGCACTGGGGGGGGGCTTCAGAGGCCTGTCTGAATGAAAACATTGCCAGTGAGTTTACAATCACAACCACTAGGCTACCGCAGCCCCTTAGAGACCCTAAAGAGCTGTAGAAGCGAGTTAAATGCAGAAATACTTCTCCCTAAAAAGCATTCCAAATAAGTTCAAGTTCAAAAACAATGCTGGTCTACCCAAAAGCTACATAGTCTCCTCAAGAAAGCAGTTCTTCGCTAACCAAATTCTGTGGAACTTAGGATTATCATCTCATAGGATGGACCTGCGTAAGGGTGAAAATTGGATCAAAATTGTTGTCACTATATAAATAGGTATTAACTAGGAGTCTATGAAGATAATATACACTGGTTAGAGCGGCCACCCAAAGAAATATTCGCCTTCACACATACACTTTTTGAACCCGCCAAATCTTCTTTCATGTATATGACTATGATAATAGAAGGTTCCAGGCTCTAGCTAAACCAACAATCTGCTCCGATTCACTTTGCAAACAAAATCTAGATACATCTGTAAAAAAGAAAAGAATACAGACCTCTAATGACTTGCAATCAATTATACATTAAATTTATGAAGTCATTCTGTTTGATATTTTCTGGAACTTGTATCATTTATTATTTTTCTTAGCAGCCGACATAGTACGGGGTCACAAAAGGAATTTTTTAAACTGTAAAATACAATAGTTTTTAGATGGAATTTCTTATTAACGCAGGTTCTCTACATACATATGTAAATGAGGAAGTTTTATAATAAAGTAATAATAAATTTGAATTATTAAACATTTCTAGATATGTACACCAAGGCTGCAATCAGTTTAAACACAACTTGTCTACTATGCAAGGAATACTCGCACTAAGTTTATGACCAGCTGTCAAGGTGACCACCGTAGCCTAGAGGTCATGGTAGTTGACTTTAGGCCGGTGGTTTTCGTCGAGTCGTAGGCTCGAGTTTCGATGCCACTAAAAACCCACCGTGTAGCCGGGCCAAATGCACGTTAAATCTGTCATGGTTCAACGTCATCCCTTTGACGTGGTTGTGGAAGTTAGAAGAGGGGGCGCCAGATCAGGTGTCGTCCTCGTCTCTTGACTGAGGCTCAAAATTACGAGGCTCGTCGCCAATAGCCCCGGTGTTGCTTCAAGTGCGACGTTAATAAAACCAACCGACTGTCACGAGTGACATACACAGGTGCAATGATATGGTAGAAAATCAGTTAGCTAACGTCCACTAAGAATTATTTTTTTTAAAACTCGATATAAGATATTTATAGTTAAATATTTTCGATTGCATGTTTTCTAATTATAACATAAAAAATAAGTTAAAAAAAAATCAACGCATGAGACACTTAAAAAATCTTCGTATGTCAGCATCCGACCAGCGAATCGAAGGTTCCATCACAGTTCTAGATGCTGATTATGTTTTCAGAAATGCAGTCTACAGTCTTTGAATTACGCGGTATGGGGTTAACATTGAATTATACGTATCTAGCTTCACAGCATTGTTTCTACCCTGATTCTATTGATCCAATGACACATTATCTTACAATGACAATTACTTGACATAATTCAGATAAATTATGTCAAGATCTGTTACTTAAAATATTACTATCGTGAAATTTCAGTACGCAGTTCCTGCAAGTAGAAATTGTAAAAGTTTATAAAATGTTTTTTGTCCCGGTTTCCAACGATGTTAAACAGCAGCAGCTCCATATTAATCTGCATATCACATTCTGGTGCAGCAATACGTTTTATGTATACTGCGTAAATTCTTATAAAGCTTACTTGTTTTTGGCGGTGTTATAACCCTTTTTTTGATTTTTCCTTAATTTTTGGGAGTTAGTGTATTAATGATCATTTTTGTTTTTTAAAAATGATTTTACGAGAAAACACTACACAATTATTGTGAACAAATAAATTTTTTCATGTGAAATATTTTTAATAACAGTTTATCACTGAAATCTCCTGGATAATTACCTACATAAGAATACTTAAATATAGAGATATTCCATCGTGATTAACATCAAATGGTACCGCATTTTTTATGTTGTTTTCAGCATTGTTTTATTGACAATTGCAGAATAAAAATGTGTGTTTTAAAAATGATGTAATACGATGGGGTTCAAAGAATACCTGTATTTGAAACCAGATGACATCATTAAGGTAAACTGTTGTTATCATTGGGTGCTGTTAAAAGAGCCGAAAAATTCTGATATTGATTCTTAAGTTAGTTATGATTTGGTTGTCATTTGCTGCCAAATCGAAATTTTAATTGCTGCCGCGTTGAGTTGAAGACGTCATTTTGCGTTGAGTTTTCCCCGTCGGGAGGACCTGTATTTATCTTTCTGCACCGGTAACCAAACAACAGCCAAAACAATGGTGGATTTGCTCCAAAGAAGGTGAGGACGATCTCATCGGCCGGAAAAGTTATGAAGAAGAATGTTTGAGGAACGAAAGGCGTCATGGTCACGAACACGAATAACTGAGGCTTATTCAGCTATCTAGTGAGTCAGAATACATATTAAAAAACAATGGTGGCATACTGACAAACTACCACTTTTGATGCTACGAGCGTTATCTCTTGAATTTTCTAAGGACTTATTGATCGTATGCTAAAAATTATGTATTTAATACAACGTTTTTATTTAAATATTCGTGATTCTTTCCGAATTCGGTTTTGAGATTCACCAAACAAAATTAATTGGGAAAAATAATTAATATTTAATTAAAAGCTGTATATTAACTATATTGGTGCTCAGTATAAAAATAATTTGCATATTTAATCTAAATGTCTTGAAAAGTACAGAACGAAAAGTGAAATTAATAATTCCAAATAAAGATAATTTTCAAAGAAAAATAATTTTTTTAACACGGATTACGTAAGCGTACACGTGCTTGTGGCTGTGTATTTAGAGGAAAATGTCTTGCAAGCACTCGTTTCAACTTTCGCGCTGCGTGTATACCTCGGATACTTTCGAGATGCTTTTTTTTCTTCTTGCAACATTCTGTGGAATTCAAAAACAAACAGCTGAAATGAGCAACCACCAGCGTCTTGATAGCTAATCTTCATATGACTTAAGAACAGGACAGTGTCAAATACAGATTGCTATAGGCTTTTATGTGATGTCCAGCGTTATGTGCAACTTATGAAAAACCTTTTAATGAGACTGGGTCAGTAGAGGGAAGTCCTGGAGCAAGGTGATTCAAAAGCCCTGACGACAATGAAGATCTACATTTGTCCAATAAAGCTCCACTACATTGGACAAATGTTCCGAAAGTTACCGAAGTTACCATTTCCAGAAAGCTGCATGAAATACGTCTGTTTATGAAAAGACTTACTGTTTGCGTCCCGCTTACTTCTGCGCTCAGAATAGCTCGTTTAACGTGGAGCACAAAACATTAACGGTAGAATAGGATTCTGTAAGAGATTTTTCTAATCATTATGAGTACTGATTCAGTCTAACCACTACTCGATGTATTTTCATCTGGAGAGAAGCATGGACCCGCCACTCGTACTCCAACTTTCGAGAAAGAGACCGGTATGGTAGCAGAGACTTGATTGTGTGGGAAGGCGTCATATTAACAGATCTCCCTGTCTTTGATAAAAGCTATGTGATTTTCGTGTGAGGTACTGGAATGAAATCTGGGAGCCCTATGTTCGTCTATTTTACGATGCAGTTAGCCCTGATTTTATTTTTATTGATGGTATTGATTTTCTACGTAGGGCTTACCTGGCCAACAAACTTTCGGAAAGTGAGGGCATTCGCAAGATGGATTGGCCAGCCATATCTCCAAACTTTAAACTTATTGACTAAATTTGTGACTTTTTGGGAAAGCTAATGCAACTCGTCTTCCTCCCAGAACCATCCAGTAAATGAAAACAGGTATTTTTTGGTACTTTACCAAACCTATGATAATACTTAAATTTCATTAAAATTTGTCTCCAGTATTTCCAAAGAAAAACAATCAAAAGTGAAAATTATCTTAATTTTTAACACCATTTTACATGCATTAACTATAATTCAGAGCATATTAAATCATTTTAAAAAAAAATTAACTTTTGTTCTACAATTTTCGGAAAAAATGGAAGAAGAAAAAAGGGAAGGAGGGGGGGGGAGACCACTTGCACACACATGATCATAAGACTTATAAATATTTGGTTGCATGGTAATGCAGTTTTAGATTAAAAACGATAACGCATTTTCTGAAACATAGCTTAATTTGTTTTAAATAAAAAGTATATTTTCTTCATTTATGTTCGGTATTGGAAAGAATATTTGCATTTATAATATGTTATCATGGCAATTATGCGATGGCTTTTCTTTTAAATCTCGTTTTCAACTTTTTAATATCTTTATTAAACAATTTCTAAGCTTAAGAAATATCTTGTATAATGAATAAGCTATCAGGTGAAAAATAACAAATATATTGATTATGGCCTTGTATTATAATTTAATTATGTTTTAGTTTGTCATAATTTAAATTCAATAACCATGTTCTTAAAAATAACTTTTTTCTATCGACGAAATTCATAAAATTTTGTATAATTTATTTTATAAAACACAGATGAACAAATGAAAGATATAAATTAAAACACATTTTGATATTATTATTTTAAAATAACTTTATTCTTTCATTTGGAGGGAAATGTAATTAAATACTCATCCTCCAGAAAACTACCAGAACTCCTCCTGCTGCGTTTTTTGATGTATATAATGAGCTAACTAATTGGAATTATTAAGGGAATTGTTCGCTAAAATAATAATAAATGACCAAGAAAAATTAAATCACTTGACTAGTTTTATTGAATCACTATGCACCAAAGAATGTTGATGTTTCTGCGTTAGAATTCGAAGCCTATCACACAGTCTCTCTTTGCTTTTGTCATTCTGTTTCATTCCTAGAACTCTGAGCTGTTGCTTTTTATTGATTCTGGATCAGATACATAACAAACTTATGATCAATTCTATTTTCTGTTTTTTTTTTAATCGGAATTAATAGATTTTGCAAGCAGTTTTGCAAGAAGTTTAAAGGACATGACATCGGCATTGCTGAAAGAGTAGAAGTGATGTTTACTTCTGCTCGTCAAAGAAATTTGAATCATAGCACAAATTTCTTAAGGATTTTAATCATCTGCTCCATAAAATTTTCCATTTTTTTTTAAAGATTTATTTGTTACTTTCGTAACTTGTATACATATACTTTATACATAAAGCCAGACTATATGAATTTCAATTAGCACAAGAGAAATACAGCGATTAATTGTTTTTTCCCTTTAATTATTCAACTCTTCCTGAGCATTGTCAAAAAAGGAAAAGTATTATGAATAAATTATTCAAAAAGTCTAGTGCATAGGCTCCTAACTTTTTTTTTTTTTTGAATATTCTCGGAACTAATTATCCGATTCAAGAGAAATTTGAAACATAGGATATTCAAACACCATTCTTTACTTAATTCTGAATGCACATACAGATTCACACACACGGTTGGAATTCAAATAATTTTTAATTTAAAACCTACATTGTATAGGAATATTCAATAGTAATAAATTCAAATATAGCAAACATTCAAGATAAAATTAACAATGTAGATAATAATAAATGAAATAATAGAAAAAGTAAAGTTAATGAATGAGTAGACAGGTAAATCAGGCACTTTAATCCCACACTGGCTCCCGTATTAACAAAAGTTTTCTTTTACCGTTAAAAAACCATGTTGATTAAACTAATACACTAACTCATGATTTAATTCTCTTTGATCAATTAATACTGTCACAATTTTTATCCAACTGTGATGAAAATTGTGAAAGCTATTAATGGAGACCCTTTCTTAGACCATTGTAGTTTAAGACTGCTTTTTAGGATATAAACCTGGCTATTTTTCGAATTGAAAAATGCTTCAACGTTAATATTACATTCTATCTTCACTATCCTCTAGAGCAGTGGTTCTTAAACTTTCTAGACTTGCGACCTCTCTTTCATGCATAAAAATTTTTAACGACCCCTTCCGTCCCAACTATAAGCATCCATGAAAACAAAACTGAGTTGTTCAATTTTAAAATTAACAAGTAAATAAACTAAAATTTTATTTATTTAATTCTTTTGTAAATTCTAATTAAATGCTCGTAATTTTTCCACGAATGCTGTAGGCGACGGATCTCGTAATTTTTAATCTCGGTCAAGTGACGAGGATGGCAGCTAAGTTGGCACTTCCCTCTCCAAATTTCCACATCAAGCCAAAGTGAAGACTTTAACCCTCGATCATATTTAACGGGCATCAGCCTCGCTTACACGGTGGGTTTTTTGTGGCACCAAGGGTCGAACTCACGACTCGACGAAACCCACCGGCTAGTAGTCCGTGACCTTGACAATTAGGCTACCGTGGCCACTGTACTCAAAAAAATGTGTGAGAAGAGTTAGTTTTAGAATTTGTTACAAGTATACAAAAATTAATGAGAGAAAATTATATTTTAATGGGGCGGATCTTTTTGGACGCATGTTTTTGGCTGCATATCAAATTAAACCTTTAGTGCAGTAAATTATTTCATACTGCTGGGTATTAAGCACCTTCAAAGCTTTTAAGAGCTGAATGATATTTGGATTTAATTAGCATTAAAACTAAAAAAAAATGAATCTTTTCACATTAACAATTAGGCTGAGTGACAAAAGATCGTTTTATGCCATTTCAAAAACTGTGAGTAATTCAGCTATAGCAACAGTCCGGAGTTCAAGAATTTTTGTTAAACTTTTGAATCGTAATATGACACCGCTATAATTATGAGCATAGTGATATTTTTTCAATATATAAATAATTTACAGTTCACCTTAACCAGTATCGTGATTTTATAGTTGTACTACATAGAAAATCTAATATATTAAATGATAGATAATGAATAAATTGAGAAAATTCGTGTATCTAAATTAAATTTTCGTGACCCCATCATTTCGCTTTACGACCCTATTTGTGGTCATGACCCACAGTTAAAAAAAACCTGCTCTAGAGATATCTGTATATTTTTTAATACTTTTTCATACCTGGTTTTTTTTTTTTCTATATGAAAATATGTTCCGAGTTTGGTAAAAGCTGCATTACATTAAGCGAGCCTTATGAGTGAAATTAACTTGATTAATCTTTTATTGTTTTCGTTAAACTCTAAATGAAATGGAAAACAAAGCTTCCAAAAAATTTCATTAAAACTGAAGCAAGGTATCAAAATATGATACAAAAATTGCTTTATTTCTTCAATAAAGATATATAAGGTTTAATTTTTATTTTTAGAGTGAAATAAAATCATCATTTTCATTAACTCGACCTTGATGGAAGCATTCGATTTTAACTTTGTGCTTCGATGATTTTTCTTACGTAACTTAAAGGAATAATAAAAAAAAATTTTTTTTTAATGCAAACCGGCTCTAACTATCACAGTTAAGAGAGTTTTGTTGCATGATCAGAAACCTGTCGCGTTATGTAGATTTTCACGAGTTATCAGTCGCCGGGTCAGGTAAGTAGTTTTAGAAGCCATATGCGCTCGCTTTTTGAAAATTAAATGTTTACAATGAAATGATTTAAGTGATTACGTATGAATAATTAGTAAATTTATACACACACACACTCACACGTACATACAATAGTACCCCTCCCCCCCCAATAAGAGACTACCACTGGAACAGACATTTTGTCCCGTAAATTGAGGTGTTCCTACTTCAGAGAGTACATTTAGAAAAATGTAATTTAATTAGAAATTCAGGGTATAACAAGCTTTAAATAAAAGAAAAATGATATATAAATAAGAGAAATAGTCGATAGTATTTATTTGAATTGGAAAAAGAAAATTTTTTGTTAAAGAAGTTCAATTATTGCAAAAATGTGTGAAATGAACAATAGAGTTTTGTACTAAGAAATTTGATGCAAATACGTTACACGGGTTTGTTTGAAATTCTATATATAGCAGGTATTTTTTATCACGTGGATATTAATATCACTAATGATTTTAAGTTTTTTACTGTCACCAACAGTTATCATGTTTTTTTTCCCCACTGGGTGTGTTTTAAGGCATCTACATAGTTTTTTTTTATGACACACTTTTCATTTGGTTCTTATTAGATCCTTCTTCACTGATTTCCAAACAATTTTTGTTAAAGCCCATATCATGAGTCACAGTTGAAATAAAAGATTTTATATCGACATTAGTAGCTTTAGTACATAAGTTTTTTGTCAATTTCTAAATATTTTTGCATTTGAATATTCCCACTGATTTTGACAAGTTCAAACAATTCATTTTCACCAGTAGTATTTTTACTCAGGACACTCGAAACTGGAATTTCAAAGACTACTTTCTTATAAACCTTGTTTCCCATTAGTCCCTATTTGCATTGCCTTACAATTTGCTAACACTGTTTTCTTCCACTTATTGAGAACTGTATCAAGAAAAACTGGCCTTTGAATTCTATGAATGGAAAATTATCATTTTAATTGCACCACAACTTGCTTTATCCTAATGCATTATTCTCCGTTTTAATACTGAGAAGCAGTTTTTAAAAGAGAGGGATTAACTTTTCATATTATTGTTCCCTTGTCACAAAATTATTTTTATCTGAGAACAAACATGCTTTTGAAACCTCAAAAGATTTCTAACAAAATGTTTTTCTATTTTTATTTATTTCTCTAACTCTATCTTATTTTTGAAACTTTTTTTCAGTGTCCCTTAATAAGAGATTAATACATTAAGCTTCCTATTCAGAGGGACCGGACTAACAAATTTTTTTAAATAAAGGTATCCCTTACAGGAGGTACTAATTCACGTGCACTCAAACGCACATTCCCCCACTCCTCACCCATATATATATATATATATATATATATATATATATATATATATATATGTGTGTGTGTGTGTGTGTGTGTTTTAGCCTTTTTTCTGAATCTGTTAGATAGTGTTTAATTGGAAACTTATGAAGGCACAATGTGATACATCAAAAGCATCCCGAAATTAATCATTATGCTTTAAATCGTATTATTCTAAATTTATATTTTACACTAATTTTGGAGTTCTGTATATCATTTAGTACTTAATTTGGGGAAAAACATTCTTTTTTGGCACTTAATTAAAATATTTTAAGAGCTGTTAGCATTTATTTATCCCCAGTTGATAAAAGTTTATTTTGTTGACAGAGCATTTTAAATCCAGATTTTGTGCTTACGGTTCATTCTTTCAAGTTAGTTTTCAACACTGCTGCAGTTTTGAACGGCATTATGAAGCACAGTTTTGATATGATTGATTAATCGATTGTTCAGTTTTATGGGATGTTGAGTAGAATAGGCTATTATCTCCAAGATTTGGTATAGTAGACTGTACAGGCTACTCATATTTTCTGTTATCATCATTTATTTGAAAACTACATGTTTGGAATTAGTTATGAAAAATGGATATTCGGAAATGCAACATCAGACTCGAACCTCGAAAAGTCCTTGATGGACTTGGATATCCACTTCTCGACGGAAATAATACAGCCATGAGCTCGGGACCATGACCATAACCACTTGGCTACCGCGCCAGTGACATACAAGTATGAAATATAAAATTTCTGATAACGTTAGACATAGTCGATTTATTCTTTACTTTGCTGAATTGAAGCATAAATGGGAATTTTCCCAATTAAAGTAATTAATAATTGATTTTTTTTTCAATGCGATCAAGTCGGTTTTCAGCTTAATTGTGAACAATAAATATTAGAGCTTGTTATTACTTATTACTCAATAACAAGTTTATTGGTCATTGTTGTGAATTTTATAAAGTGGGTTATTAAAATTTCTAAAATATTATTTTTAAGATTCTCGTCTCCCAACTCAAGCAAATTTATTTAGTATAGAGTGTTTCATTTCTTTCTGACTTCTTAATGCTTATTGATTTTTTTTTGTTGTTTTCAGGTGGATAAATTGATTTCTCAGTTATTAAACAAAATAAACATATATGAAATGGCCGAAATAATTATAAACATTCTCTATAGGCGATATCTTTAAGTCAAAAATATTTTTCAAAAACCTTTTTAGACTTTTGCTTCATCAGAATATGTGTTACTAAGAGATAAAAAATTCGGTATTTTTAAACATTTGCAATAATATTTTAACTTTAACTATAAAGTTCAACGATTAAAACTAATTACAGAAAAAAAGATATTCATCATGACTAATTTTTTTGCTATATATATATATATATATTAAACGATATATATATAATTCAAAAACTGTTTCAGGAAGATAAGATAATTGAACAATAACGGCACACTTTTCAATACTTAGAGAATAAAGCTGTCATTTTTATCTAAAAGAAATGAATAATTAAAGACCTTTAAAAACAGAACGTGGTATAATTAGCATCTTATTTTTCATTTTCTCAATTCTTTTAAAAAATGTACAAACTGGAAATGTAACTCTTATGAAATCAAGGTCTTACTTAAAGGTAAATAATCCAAGTTAAAAATTTTCAAGGTCGTCTCATTTATTAGTTCTTATCAGGAGACAGACAACAAAGAAATAAAAAATATACGTACTAAGGAGAAATTGTAATCTTCAAAACTGTTGTGAATCTATATATATATTCTAACTTAAATATGTTTAAATTAAGCTTAATGTGATACTTATAATATTATGAGAGGCTTTTGATAAAATATGTTATGTATAGCGATTCTGTTTGAAATATATTTGGAAACATATGTTTTAGTTTTAGTTTAACACTGAACTATATATATGGTGTATAATTTTATTTAAAGTGGGTCAAATGTACTAAGTATTTAAATAGACATTAAAATTAACTAGTTATATATTCAACATAAATATTTAAGATATGGTAATTATTGTGGAATAAAATTTTACAGGTTTTATTTAGAAATACTCTCCATTATTATATCATTTTGTATACAGAATATCAAATATAAATTAAGAGGAAAGAGAAGTACTAAATTGCTAAACAAATTTCAATTACTAAAGTAAATTACAAAAAATACTCAATTATAAAAAATACAAAAAAAGAGGTAAAAAGTTTAAAAATTAGGCTGAAATAATTGAAAAATTACCAAATTCAAGTATTTAAGATTAAATTTTTTTTTGAAGAGTTTCACATTGATACTGTTTATTCTAACTGTTATTCGCCCCTGGTAACATAAGTCAAAAATCAGGCTACAAAAAGAATTTTCGATTAATTTTAATAATGAACGACTGTATATGTACAGCTGCCTTTATATCTCAGTTCTAGACTTTAAAATTTAATTTATAATCTATTTTCCATCTACATCTATCTATGTAAATGAATACATAAAAAACCTGGAAGCACCATTAGACTGAAAAATAAAATTAAGTGTCTATGTAATTAACTTTTAGATGAAAAAAAATATCTGTCATATTTAATTACTTAGGTGTCTTGCTTCATATTTTCTCTGTTATGTTTTATAGTATTTTTAAGATAAGATAAAAAAAAAAAAAAAAAGCAAAGAGAAATATTTAATATGAAATTGCTTTATCAGATAAGCCGATTCTCTCTGGTGACTAGTCTAGGAATGCCCAAGTTTAATGAATGATATTTTAAAAAGACGACTCTGAAATGTTTTTAGATAAATTCTAAGAAATTATTATAAATGAGCAGAGTTCTTTCTCATAAACTTAACTGTGGTACAGTTTTCTCTTTTTTGTATGTATTAAAGAAGAGAGCATAGCACAGTAAAAACCTTGATGAAGAGTAAAGAGATTCGCTAAAAAGATGAAATATTTTAAAATACTTTCAGTCTCTAAAGGTATTTCAGAAATAAACATAATTAATTTTTGATAAATGATTTTAATTAAAATTAGTAGCTCCAACCATTTGATTAAAGCCTGGCTTCTATGGTCTACGTGGCCGTGATAGCTTAGTGATCACGGTAGCGGACACGTGGCAGATGTTATTTTCGTCCAGTCATTTGCTCGAGACCCATGCCGTTGCAACAAAAGACCCGCTGTGTAGCGAGGTTGATGTGCGTTAAATCTGGTCGAGGTAAAAAGTCCCCCCATTGGCTTGGTATGGAAGATTGGAGGGGGAGGTTCTTGCTCAGGTGTCGTCCTCATCACTTGATGGAGGTTCAAAATTACGAGTTCCATCTCCAAAAGCCCGTGTTGCTTCTCAAGCGACGCTAGTAAACAATTCATTGATTTTTTCCAGGATCTACTTGTGTCATATGTACTATGATATTTTATTACCAGAACATCTAAATAAATACTATTGCAATGCAAGAGTAAATTATAGATTAAAGTTATCTCGCCTTATAAACGGTGAAACATAATTTTTAAGTTTATCGTCAAGGATTGTTTGAGAACACTGAAATTTAACTGAACACTGAGAAATCATCTATGAAAAGCTTGACATTTCCCGATGTGCAAAAACTGAGAAAGCTATAAAAATGCATAATTTATTTGTTTTTTTGCGCCTTTCCCCCTGTCCTCTTCCTTTCCTTTTGATAGAAAGTAGTATAAACGAGATAAATGTCTTACGCAGACATATTTGAGAATTTTATTCTTGTGTACCTTAGTCTGAATTGAGTTGTGAGTTCAAGCCCCGATTTCATCAAATACCATCTTAAGCAATTAATGAAGATTGATACTAGGGGAAAAAAGGGATTGGTGTATAAACGAAGCTTTCATACGCTTTGGCAATGAAGTTTGTGAGTGAGGTACTAGCTCAGAATTTATTCGGTGTAACCTATCCGAAGCTTAAAGTTATGTAGTGTTTTGACAATGATCTTCTTGGAGTAAATCGTGTCAAACGTTAAGTGAAACTCGAAACTCAAAATTAAGGCTACCAAAATTTTTAGTAAAATAGTTAGTAATAGTTCTGAATTGATTTGTTTGCTTATTAAATTTCGCTCAGATGCAACACTTGGGTTATTGGCGGCAGATATAATTTTCAACTAAGGCCAAGTGATTAGAATGATACCTGATCTATTACATGAGTTTTCTAAATTCCATACTCCATTAAAATATGATTCTGAAGAAAAATATGAAATATAGTAAAACATTACATTGAACTGACTTTAGATAATGATAAAATATTTGGAGACTTTTCTTTTAGTTGATAATGAATCTTTTCAAACAATTTAAAATGTAAAACATAATTAAACAATATATTTACTTTTTCCAGTGATTATCTAGGAAATATCGTTGATGGTTTGTTTGATTAACAAAATTAATTTTAAATGTTTTGGTCAATAAACACCTAGTCATGCACTCAATTCAGAATATAGTTACGAATCTACTATGATGCTTCCCTGCAATGTTACTCTTATGAATAGAAATATTTATAGAGGTTTTGTTGGAAACCGAAGAAAGCTTAATCAATGACTCCTGACCTTGGTAATATGCTTGATGACTAAGCGACAAATCTAACGACTTTGGCTTCAAGATGAAGGCTCTCAGAAATGCTCGAACCTTCTCGATATCTCTATTAGGAGAAAGTTGTGTACTTAACAAAACTTCTCCCTATGGCTTTCCACATGACTGGGACAACTATAAATATGCTGAGTCTGAACGAATCTCGGAAATAAACTCCAAGATCAAAAAAGCTCTCAAATTTCCTACTTTTCATTCCTTTCATTTTTACTAAAGTTCCTCCTCCTCCTCCTACTAATTATTTGACTCCCTTCCAGAAACAAATAACATTAATATACTTAACTTAGATAACTACCAAATTAATCCTAAAATTAAAAAAAAGTCTAAGACTAATTCTCCACGATTCATATGAAATCCTTCTCCTAAATTCCTGTATTTTCAATTTATCTCCTTTCTATTCATTTTTAAATGAAGCCTTCTCTCTCTTTCAATACTTTCTTAAGTTCAACTTTTGGTTGTCAGCTAATTAGAACTGCTCACCAAAATATCTTCCTACCTGATTTAAAGATATTTCACTACCCAAATCGGGCAGGCAATAGAGCCACATCCCTCGAGTTCCAGGGCATCAATATAATAATGTGTTCTGACAGCCACCGTTTCTGTCTCGAGAAACGCTTCGAAGGCTCCCAATATCTGTTCCTCTCCTCTACTAACCCTTCAATCAGTGGGAATCAAGCATTCGCTTTGCCCCCAGTGAGAACTTCTATCAGGATGACTCAACTCCATCTTCGCACTACAATATTTGCAGCTCATCAGATCAAAGTTTAAGGATTGCTACCGCAACCCAAGTGATCAATGAATTGTCACTTATCATTTTAATTTGGGAAACATGTCGGAGTCTGCCTTTGAAGTGCAGCATATTACTTCGGAGATTTGTCCACGGTGTGAACTGATAAGCTAGTGGGTTGAACATTATTGAAAATGATATATAAGTATTATTACAACTGCTGTTTCGAATTTGTTTATGTTGCTGATCTGTACGAGTGCTTTTCTTCCTGATTGTGTTTTTAATCTTTACCAGTTCTGCTATTTGTGCTTTGTCATTTCCTAAATATATGTGAATAAAGTGTCATTTTTCATTATCCTCTTGTCTTCGGAGGCTTATTTTCTTCAGGCAAGTACAGACATCCCTCATCCGACGCCCCCTGTGATCCATTCCCTTAAATTACAAGGTCTGTCACCAATAACCCTCGTGTTGCATCTTGGGTGACATTAATAAAACCAATCAAAAACAACCAATCATATGGGTTTACTATCTTTGGTATACACGGGTAATATGCTCCCGAGCTATCCTATTCTATTTTTGACTCTCCGTCTTGTTAACTAATTTTTATCTTTCCCTCATTTTTTTTCAAGCGTCTAACTCATAGTCGCACACTTTGCTTGGCGCTGCATAGTCGTATCTGGCTCTTATGCCATTCAACCTCTCTATTATTCTCTCACACACTCCATTATCCTCTTTGTTGGACTGTTTTCACTGTATACCCTATGGAATTTTTTTTCTTCTTTTTGCTTCAATATATTCTTTCATATATTAAGTTCAAATCACAGTTATTATTGGGGAGAGAGATGTTGTGTTTTTTAATATTTTTTCTAAAAATATTTTATACAGTAAATATACTTCAAGAGTACTCCAAGTTAATTAATTCTCGTCTTGGTCTCTATATTCAATTTTATAATTGAGATGTTAGTGAATCATACCAAGAAATCTGACAATTGATCTAAGAGTTAAAAGTGAGGTTGAAGTTACACACAATTATAAAAATCACTGACTTTTTAAAATCTTATTTTAAAAGTTTTAGATTAACCAATCTAGATGTATTTTTCACTGCGTTTCTCGAGTTTGTGAAAGTTTATTCACATAAAATTAATTAACTGAAAACTAATTTTCATAATTACGGAGAATTGTTTTCCAAAAAACTGTAAGCTTCTCTGTTAATATTCACCACTGCAAAACTCCTCATTTAAGTATTTTTGTTGTGATAAAGTAGTTTTCTTTTTAACTAATCTTTGGATTTCCTACTTTTATTTAATAACTTGTCAAGCATTTAGAAAATTATCTTTCAGAAAATATTTTGCAGATTAAATGTATCCCAATCGTATTTTTCATTTCTGTCGGCATATCTTATTCTTAGTTATTTACATAGGCCTATGGATAAATATATTACAGTTTCAAAAACGCTGCTTTCGACTATCAGATAAATTTCTCCTGGAGTCAAAATGGCATCCAGTTCTAATAGAATTAAACATCAATTTCAATTACTTTTATGACAAATTAGTATTTTAAATGAAAAAACAAATGTATCTCAGAATTTCTTTTATAATTAACCTCCTTATTTGTTTAATTAATTGAATTCCTAAATATTCCAGTTTTTTTTATGAAAGAAACATGAAACCCTGTCTCAAAATTAACACACAAAGCCTTAATTCTAAAAAGAATAACAATAAAAAAAATATAATATTTTACTCTAAGCTTATTCAAGCATTTTAAACATATTTAAGATTGCATTTCAATTATCATAAAAATTATTTTAATCTTAAGTTCAAATAATGTAGAAAAGCTTATAATATCTCCGCATGAAGCGATGCTTATTTTATATGTGTAAATGAAGCGCATGGTGATTTTAAGCAAAACAATTAAAATATTAACTATTATCAGCAATAGCAGAGTTTAATATAAAAAGAAGTCAGTTTAATTAATGAATATCGGTTAAATTTATTCCATTGACCTGGATGCACCGGAAAAAAAAAATTAAAGTTCATCTTTTAAATTGCAAAAAGAAACTTGCAGTATTTGAGAAAATAGTTGTTTGAGACAATTTTACTTCGCTCATCTTGTAAAAGCTTAGATGAGCAGTAATTTTTAAAAGAAGTTCATTAAGAAAATGAGTCCTTTTTTAACACTAAAAAATATTTTTGAAGACATTTGATATTATGTGTATGATGTCAATATTAAAGATAACACTATAGAGAATTTCTCTAAATCTAAAATATTTTCATTAAATGAAAAAACTTTGTAAGTTCGATATTTTTAGCGTGACTCTTAGATTTGAAAAGTTCCTGATACTATACAAAATATCAATTTTTAAATGTCGTGTCTATATTTCATTCCAACGTAGTGGTAATGTGAAATCTCTAAGTGATAATTCTTAAATCTTTAACAAGACTATTGCATGAAATTGAAACGTCGAAGGAAATTTATATGTCAAAAATTATCTTTAATTTTCTAAATATTTTTAGATATATTATATTACACGTAAAATGTATTTTTAACTTTTCTCTAATAACAGTATAAAGAGCAGTAATATAAACATATGAGTTTTTCATAAAAGGAAGATTTAAAAGAATTCAGAATACAATTTTTTCTCTCCTTTTTCACTTTTCAACTAATTCGAAAAAGAAAGGGAATTTCTTTTCAATAAAAAGGAATACATAGTATCTTGTCCTTGGAGTAAGCATTCGTTGACCTCGATATTTGATTATATAAGCGCATTACTTTTATTACCTCATTTCACCTGAGGTTATGCTAAACACGCTTGACTAGTGAAAAAAAAATTCTCAAAATTTATTATTATTAAGTAATTTAAATGCACAAAATGAATACATTTTATACTTTCAGACACATCCGTTAATGATGGCTAGATACATAGGATGTTAAAGTAGGTAAGAAAATGTATTTCTAATGTTCTTCTCTTGCTTTTAATTCTTCTTTTAAACTTTTCGATTTTCTTTTTTTAAAAGTATTTGAGTGTGCTCACCCCTGAGGTTAAAGAACAAAATCTAAACTTGAAACACTTTTATCAGTAGTAAAATGTTTTTATAGTAATGGAAGTTTATGCGATCATAACACATATCATATTGTGTCTACATCATACTGAGTTTATAAAATTTCGAGATCGAAAATAAAGGCACAACTCTTCACAATTAATAATATGAACTGAAAGATACATTTGTCATCAAATATAGGTGATGAAATAGGGAACACAAATTCAATGCAAAAAAAGGGAATGGTTTAAACAGAAATTAGTATTATATTAAAACATGATATTCTTGATAACAGAAAATTCGGAATATAATATTAGTATCAAATCGCTTTTTTATCTGAAAAATATCCCGAGTTTAGATCTCCCTTTTAATATAATCTCAAAACCAATATTAAAAAAAGTCTTGAAATAAATTATGCATTTTCTCAGATTGAATTTGTTTCTGTTCATACTCAGTGAATTATAAAAAAGAGTCGTGTACTCTATTTTTATCATTTGTGATTAATAAATTTGTTTTTCAAAGAAGAGATTATTGGCACAAAGCATAATTTAATGTTGCCGAATGAGAAGTAATAGTAATTGTGCAAATTTGAATACCGTTATTCTCGCTTATCTGAAATATTTTTAATGATATTGATGCACATTACATTTGTTCAATAACAAAAGATAAAAGTTAAACTTGTGACGGGTCTATTCGCGACCTTGTTACTAACAGTCCTCTAGGGGAATTTTTAGTCCTTAGAAATTATTTGTATTAGAGAGCTTCCTCCGAAGAAGAGAACGGAAACATGCAAATTAAGTTTGATATATGTATACATAGTGTAAGTTTTCAAGAGAAAGAAGAGAGATAAGGGGGAGATAGGATAGGATAGGATAGACTTCTAGATGAATTATTTTGTAGATTGATTGATAAATAAACTAATTGTTTTAGAAATGTCTTCCCATCCTTCCGACCCATGTCATTACAAACTGGGAACTTTGCTCTCGTTTTGATTGCTTCATTTTGTATGAATGAGTTCTGTTCAATGTGTTCCACTTCTTCCAATGAGCCAAAGTTAATTTCCTGAAGTTATTTTTGCAGACATGCTAAAAAATGCAACAAAATAGCAATTTCTTGTTTAATATACAGTGACGTTTCGAGAATTGAGAAGGAGCAGAAAAACGAACAATGTTTTGAAGAGGAGAGATTAACGTTGTGAATACAATAGAGAATAGTTTTATCGTCGGATAGATTAATGCTGTGAATTTCAGAAGTTAATGGAGTGAACAAGTTAGATTAATATTGTGAACAGGTTAGACAAATGTTGTGAGAAAGTAAGATTGATGTTATGAAAAGAGGAGAGTACTTTAGAGAATAGGAGATAGCAATGCCGTGATTAGAAGTGGATGATGTGAACGAGAAAGATTAATGATATGAATTAAGTGTTTCACACTCACTCTTCCTCTTGTGAAAATATCACTAATTACCTCTGCAGCTGACGAGGATTAATCTCGGAATACATCGAATTGAGGCTCGGAGTGATTTTTTAAAGTACTTCATGAATTCTTAGTTGCAATATGTTTTCTCCCTCCCCCTTTTCTGCTTATTTGTGATCCTATTCACCTCAAATTGAAGCTTGCTTATGTTACATCTATCGAATTGGGAGAGTTTGTGAATCGATGGATTAAAAAATAATCATCCAAATTCAACAAATCAGAGTGACTGCGAATATTCTGGTTTTAATTCTATGAAGAAAATATGATTTTTTTAAAGAAAAATATACAAAATAAATGACACTGAAATTAAATTTAATGTGTAATAAAAGCTCATTACCAAATGATCAAAATCAGTATCAATGTTTAATAAAATTCGTTAAAATTTTGGGACGATCGGACAGGGAGATTTTTTCAAAGTTATTGGTAAATACGACGGGGGTATCGTGAAGATTCAAGTATTACTAAAATAATCTAGGCAGAAACTTAATTTTTATTTTTGTTATTATTAAGGCTTCTCTTATATGTAGTTTCTATCTAGAATTATACATTTCCAGCTTTTCTTGATTTTTTGAAGGGTATCATAAAAGAACTGAGTAGATATTGTCCTACCTCTTGAATGACGTCATTTGTGTTGTCACAAATGACGTCACCACAAATGTTTTTTTAGTTCTAGGAATAAAAAAAGGAGCTTAAGGAGAGATTGGGAGAATAGGATAGATGCAGCAAAATTTTAAAATCACTTCCCTTTGATTCCTCAACTGCACCTCGAGATGAGTGAACAGGTATATAATCGGCAAGAAGACGGATACATCTGGTGATCATACTACGCCGTTTCTTGATCAGTGTATCGTGTAATTTGTTTAGAAGTGCAATAAGAATCGATAGAAGGGCAGTAATCGGCACCAAGGATTGTCTTTATATTTTTCATGTAGTCTGTTAAGATGACTCCACCACAGTCCCTAAAAATAGATAGCATGATCTTCCCTGAAGACTTCTGCTCCTTAACTTTATTGGAGATGGGGAAGTGAGTCGCTGTGAATCCAATTTTTTATTGCTCATTTCTTTGGTCTCCGGATCATATTGATAGATTCAAGATTCAGCCCTAATTACCAGGTGAGCAAAAAAGTCTTCTTCGTTTTGCTCCAAAAGATTTTATATCTCTTTTTCAAGGTAGCCCCGGGTTTGCTTCTGAAAAGGAGTCAGTAATCGTGAAACCCTGCGTGATAACACTTTTGACACGTGCAGTTCTTTGCGAATAATTTTCCACATTCTTCCCTAACTAAGATCAGTCTCCTCCATGATTATTTGAATGGTTGCCCTTCGATATAATAGGGAAAAATCCTTCATTTTCTTCAATGTAATAGCATCGTTTGTGAGATATGATTCTCCCCTTTTTAGATTGTCTGTGAGGGACATGTGATGAGTTTGAATTTTTTTTTTCACTTTAAAACAGTGTCTCTGCTATGGTTTCTCTACAAATATTTCATAATCATTCAAATGCGGACTTGTCGGGGTCTGCAATCTTGCAATTGAAGGAACTTTATTACACTGGTAGTTTCTATATTCTCCATGTCGTGAATTATTCCTACCTACGACTTCCTGAATCTAAGAAAATCAACATCAATATCTGTAATTTACAACATTTTGTACACTAAGATCAATAAATGTGCTGTATAGGTTTTATTTAGATATCTCGAAGATTTCTTAGTAATAATTAAAACTTTACGATACCCCCTCGTATGTTGTATAAAACACATTCATAATGCTTGAAAATTTTTCTGAATAATGTTTCACTTTTGATCGATTGATCAATTACAATCGGTCCCAAAGTAGCTTTGAGTTTTAAAAAGTGTGATTCACAAAGCTCATACCTAATTTAAACAAATCATCATAAACAAAGTATCCTTGAACTGTAATGCACTTTCTAAGATTAATAGTGAGTCTGCAGTGTAAATGTAATTTTTTTTTAAAAAATTCTTTCTGTCTAGTAATGTTATTTAACTGTGTTTTTTTAAATATCTTCAGATTACAAAAATTGATTGCTCAACCATGTTTACTGAATCAAGCCATTTAAAGTTTTTTCTTCTAAGAAAAGGTGAGTTTTTATTCAATTTTAATTGAACTAGAATTGCAATAGAAAAAAATTGCTTTTCAATTTTTGTGTGTGTTATTAAAATGACAAACCAAATGAAATATGTGAATGTGAAATTACGCATTATTATGTAAATATAATACTTCACTAAGTTTCTGTTGAAAATCATTATTATTTGTTTTAATATCACCTCGATTTTTATCATTTTTGAATGTAATTGTTTCCTAAAGAAGAAATCGAATTATTCTTTTAAAAAAGTTATATGTTACATGTTCCTTATATTATGTTTCTCATGGTCTTCGAATTTAAATCTAAATATATATATATATATATATATATATATATATATATATATATATATATATATATATATATATATATATATATATTTAAAATCTTTAAATATAAATATGTATATATTTATATTTAAAGATTTTAATATGTTTCAGTGAAATAACAATGTTTAAAATTAAAAGAAAGACAAAAAATTAAATGTCAGCATTATCTCTTTTTACCATGACAATTATCTTCAAAACCCTTCATTGAGTGAGATTTTCGCCCTTTCAAAATATTCTGATACATACTATTTTAAAATAATTTTAAAATTCTGATACTTACTGTTTTAAAATTATTAGGCTCGAATATTCGTTTGGTTTTTTTTTAATTAAATGCGAAAAAAGCTTCAAAAACGTAATTTTAAAATAAAATCTAGAGAAGATCAGATGAAATAATTTGCATATCTCTTAAACGATAAACACTAGGGATAGAAGCATGAAATTCTAACAATATGCCAGTCATTTCACAACTGTAGGAAATCTCTTTAATTTGAAGGATAGCTTTTAATAACTATTAAAAAGTAGATTTATTTTTGGAAATTGATTTCTTAAAATCCCGAAACTACCACCATCATATAAGCAGTAAAAGAATTGTATGATATAAGTTTTCGTAAGAGAAATACTGATTCTGATGTGCTAACAAAAATTATGGAATAGAGAATAATCTTATAAAAGACAGAAAAATTAAAATTACGTAAATTTGAAAAGAAGTTTATTTTCAAAAGACTGGGTATGGAACTGAATTTACTTACGGTATATAATGTGAAGAATTCCTACAATTAGAAATGAAAAAAAAAGTAATATTTATGTAACGGGGAAGAGACATTTTCGCGAAGCATTTTCTGTACTTAAAGAGCAATTAAAAGCCATTGACAATTACTAATTCTTTCGTGTAAATTACTGTATTGTTATCATTATTTTAATGAACATTTAAGAAATTTTTAAAAGAATTGCTGCTTAAAATGTGCAGCAATCTTCATTGGTTTGAAACTTTTCTCATTTTGTTCCAAAAAAAAATTAAAAAAAAATTCTTTCATTAAAATAATAATAACAATACAATAAATGCTCAGGAAAAAAATGGGGATGGTACGACCAGTAATTTTTTTTAAAAATGTTCCTTCAACATTTTTAACATTACGAAGATATTGAAAATGTTTCGTGAAACAACCTTCTTAAATTCCTTTTAATTTTATGGATTCTGTGTAAAAATAATGCAAAGAGCTATAAATGTTGTACATAAAAAAAAACATTTTGTTTTCTATACTGGAATCAAATAAAGTTATTAACTTTCGTTATGTTTTAGTTTAACAGATAGTCTTTGCAAATATTGAGCTTACTTTTTAAGAGAATATTAGTCTAAGTAAAGTTAATAACTTATATAACTTTTTATATTTATTAAATCAATCACAACTAAATATTATCTACCTTAAGAGCTTCCACTTTACCTTATCAGTATACAAATGAAATGTTTCAAAACGAACCAAATTCATATGAGTTGTTTTGAGTTTTTAAATAATTATAATACTAAGTGGAACTCTTCAACATTACAATAACAATTTAATAGGCAGTATGTAACTTAGATTTATTCGAATGTTTTGAAGTAAATTGATAAACATTAGGTTACGTTTAAAAGAACATCTAGGTTTTTCTTTTGAAATATAGGTTTAAATAAAGTTATTAAGTTCGTTGTTTAAATTTACAGAGGCAATCTGTACAAATATTGAGGTTCACCACTCGTATCACATAACTCTTTATGGTTGTTTTGATGCCTCATGATCAAACGTTTCAGATATTAAAATCTATCTTAAAACCGTTCACTCTACATTAACATAAAACGAGTTAAATATTTAAAGTCAAAGTAAATCAGAAGTACTTTTTTCGGAGTTCAAAACTTTATCTAGTTCGCAGTTGCTCCTTGATGATAGTGTTAAATAGACATTATCAATTTCTCTTCCATTGTTTCAGGAGTTTTTTGTTCCGAAAAAGATTTATTCTTTTTTTTTTATGAAACAAATTTTAGGGTTGTAAAAAAGGAAATAAAAGATACACATAAGTTATCTTCCAAGCGGAATGTATGCGATAAGTGATGGACGAAGAGTTCTATATTTACATTCACGTGATGATGTAGTTTGTTGCATCATTTTTATGCAGTGACATCGGCAAGCTTCAACAGCAGTGATCGTGAGGAGTCGAGCACAATCAGAAAAGAGAGAATTAGATGTTTCGGATCGATGGAGTCTGTCAGTGACGCAGCCTCTTCTGAGGTAAAATGATTTTTGTTGCATTAATTTTTCATGTTGCCCAACATTTGAATTTTAGCGTTATGTGAAAAATTGGTTTTACACTAAATGAAAGGCTAAAATATCTTAAGGTATCAAAGATAAAGTTTAACTGTTCTATACTTCTGCTTGAGTAAATATTTTCTCGTTGAAAGTATTGTGACAAGTTGTAAACTAATGCGAAATAAGAAGTTTAAAAATAGAGATTTATATATGAAACAAGTTTTTTTTCATAAGTTGAATTTGAACCTCTTTATATGAATTTTAATATAATAATAATAATTGTTCCGAAAATATGAAAAAGTATTTCATGTTGACTTCACTTTAAAAAACATTAGAATACTATTTACATAAAACACTCTCATTTGTTGATTTTATATATATATAAGAATCATATTTTAATTAATTGTTAATTCCTTTTCTTCGAATAAATACATTTTTCATTGGTAAAGATTATTTTCATGTTTTGTTTCCTATTTTGTATAATTCTAAATAAATTCAAACTTTGCGTGTGATAGGAAAATTACTAAAAGAATACTTCTGAATTTTAAAAGTACAGCATGATAAACAGATATATGTGGTTAAATCCGAACTTATGTCTGTTGTACTATTTTTCTATTTTAAAAACCTTTTTCCGCAAATGCGTGAACCTTCATTATGTTGCCTAGGTTATATATTGCCTCGAAATACTAATAATTTGTTTTAAACAACTAAAGAAAAATTTAAATTATATATTCTTAGTTAAATAAGGATCCCTTTTTACGAAACATTGTATAAAACTATTCAACGAATCCTGAATAAAAACTAACTAATAGTGGCAAATTTACTTTCTATTGACAAATATTTTCTGAACTGTAATTTATTTTTTATACAAAAGTGTTTTTGCATAATATGTCGTATAAAATCTTATGAACAATGTAAACCTGTTTTTGTACTGAATGGATGCCTAAATTATTCCTCAAAATATTCAAATGCGAATTTAAATTCTATGCTTTTGATTGATTAGATGATTTCTGGAATAGAATTCAATAACAAATTATGAAATGTATGTAAATAAAATTTAAATTTCAGAAATAAATTCATTTGAAAATCAAAATGAATAAATTTATTTTAAGATATTGCATTACTCTAAATAGTTAAATTTAATATTGTGTAACATGTACACAATATTAATTTTTTGATACTGTAGAAGTTTTAGATTTTTCTCTCTGTAATTCATTCATATTCTTTATCATTTTTTAAAAGGGAGTTTCTAACAAATAAATAGTTTTAGTTTTTGATAATTATTTGTTAAAATAGTTTTGATGAAATTTAAAAATTTAATTCAAAATATTTAATGTTGTAATTATTTATAGGTAAATGAAACATAAATTTTCTTCAAATTGATATTTTTTGATGATTTCAATCTCTTTCAGCGTTATTTTAAGCGATGGCGTATTTTAATTATGAACTGCACTAAAGAATTATCAATAAGTTTGAATTAATCTTTCAATTGTTATATTATAATATTAGAATGGTGAAATCTTTTTTAATTATTAATTGGTTGGAATCTTTTAAATAATTTATTTCATTCCTTATTAGCATCGAAATGTTTCTACATTTTCAAATGTATATTATAAAGTACCCATTTTATTTTTGTATTATATCATACTTCAGAATATACGTATTATTTTACAATACTTTAGAATTTTTTGAATGTATACTCGTTTAAAGTTCTTTTTGTCTTTTAATATTTTTTGTTAATAAGGAGCTTTAAAATGAAGAATTAAAATTGCTATCCATTTAGGATTTGGAATTCTCTGAGCTTTATAAAACGAAATGAATTACTAAATTGGAACAAATTGTATTCTAAAATTTAATTCGCATTACTTAAAATATGTTTCCTATTTGAAAAACCGTTGTTTTTACGAATCAATTATTCAAGTGGTTAAATATAAGCTAAATTAAATTAAATTTTGATTTTCTTTAATAACATTTCTTCAATATCAAGCTCTGAAATATTCTTTCAAAAAACCATGTATTTTATCAGATATTTTTTTTTCAATATTAATTAATTGTTTCCAACATTGTTTTTTTAGCATTTACAATATATTAAAATTATATTAAGGGAGCTTTCTGATATTTTTATATAGCCGGTTATTGTATCTTTACTGCTTAAATTATTGTGAATATTGTGTTCGAAATTCTATTGCATTTCTATCAGTAATTGTCAGAAAATTACAAACGTTCTAAATAAAAAAAAATCTGCTAAAATAAACAATTAATTATTCCTACTTTTATTTTAAGATTAGGAACGAACTCTAGCATCACTATGAATTGATCGTTTCCTTAAATAATAAAATTATCTTTAAATAATAATCAGAGTCGATCAAATTTGTTAGGTGATTTTTTTAAAATTATTTTTGCAATGGTACTTCAAAATTAAGATGGAATTGAAAAAAATATACATAATGAATCGCCAAATCTTAACAAATTTTTACACTTATCGTTCTTAATTATAGTGTTATACAGAATATTCTATCTGTATTTTGAGAGAAAAGAAAAACAATTGAGAGAATCAGTAAAGGGTGTGAATTTACACAGAAAGCAAAAAGAGTGTATGAAACTTTATGACAACAAGTTGCAAAAAATCTTATTTCTTGAATACTTGATTAGGAAGAATGCTCCTTTATTATGAATTCCTATGAATTTCTAGTAGACAAATTAATCACTATGTCAAAAGAGTGTAATTAGATTATATTTGTTGAAATCTGGATTTTGTTTCTTCTTTCACTTGAGTAGGATAAAATTGGCCAACTTTCATGTATATTCTTGTTTTCTCGAGTCTACGTAAATAAAACGTCTATGATTTATTTTATGAAATATCTCAGAATATTGTTATCAAGATAAAATAACATTATGGTTTCTTTCTGTAACTGAAATAGTTTGATCCTATAGTTAAAATCACATGCAAATTTTTGTTTCTTTCTTTCGTAAGTGGTGTTTTAATAAAATAATATGAGAAGGTGGAAATATTTAGCCCTTGAATATATACGGTTAAAATCATGTAGGGAAAATTTAGGTGGAACATTGGAGCTCCCAAATTTTGGAACTAAAAATTATAACTTATAAGCATTTCTTAAAATAAACCGTAAAATAATTCTCGTGCACCACATTTATCGCAAGGGACTTACAGAAGCTAGTAAAACAAGCAGGGAACAAAGTAAAAGGAAAGACAAATTATGAAGCAAAAAATTATAAAATAAATGTGTGAGATAAAAGAATTAAAAGAAGAAACACAAAAATGAATCAAATTACAAAATGAAATTAATAAAGTTACAAAATAAAGCAAATGCAGCTTTTCTGGAAACTTAAAAGAAAATGGAGGCCAGTTGATTTTGAGAACATGCAGTTCGACTTTCAATCATTTTCTTTCTTTATTTAACTAAGAACAAAATAGAATAAGATATTCAACATTTTACTCTCACTATCAGCACCAAATCTCAACATTTATAATGCCACAGGTTAAGTTTATTGAGATAAAACACTGAAATTATCATGACTACAAAGAAACAGTAACATAATTGTTCTTTTTTTTTTTTTTTTTTTAGTTTAGTGCAATTATTTCATTGCGGTTTTTGTTACATGCCTTTAAACTCATTTTACCAACGACAAATATGTCATAATGTTTTAGCTTGATCTGCTATGTGAAGACCACTTTTGACCACGTGAAGTTTTTAAGACGTAATTAGGGTGCTTTTGTCTAATGATGAAGGGCATATAATTTAAACATGAGGAATTTTTTCTAATAGAAAAGAAAAATGTCAATAATTAATATATACTCAAAATTAAGCTTATCTTTAATTATCATACCAAGTTCTTGATTTTATAACCTTTCAATACTAACATAAATTTTCACATTAATGGATAAAGTTTAAAAATTCCATTAACGTTAACTTACAGTGCATGAGTTATAAGACCTATTGTATGCTAGAAAAATAGACTCATATTCAAAAAGAAATGAGTTGTACATTAAAAAATAATAGTGCCTTCAAAGATATAGGGAAGTCAGAATGAACATTTTTTAATTTGAAGCATTTTTCATTGTTTAAAATGATGTTTACATTTAAAATTTAAATTTCTCTCTCTCTCTATGAAATTTTTCATGGTCGTATCCGGAAAGTAAAATAGTTCTCCTCAAGATATTTTTTGCAATTTTTCTCACTCTAGTCATTGGTTCTGAAGAATATAGTCAGATTACCAGAGTCCTGTAAAATAAATAATTATGATTATAATATTTTATATTAACGTATAAAGTATATTTGATTTAATAATAATTATGTAAATTATATTTCTTTTTCTGCTAATGCATTACATTTTATTAAAAATGAACAATTCATAAAAATCTTTTGGTTGAAATTACAATTAGCAATCATACCTAGAAAATAGAATTAAAATGTTTACTTTTTAGAACTTTGATAGTTTTCATTCATTTATTATCTCTCTCTCTCAGCCGATTATTTCGGAATATTAAAAATTGTATTGTGTATTAGTTTTTCAATAGTAATGAGAGAGAAGAAATTTAATAAGCTATATTTGCGAAGTTTTTATAATTACAAAGGCTGAAGTAATTTTCAAAAAGCTTTTTACGAAAAATTGAAAAAATTTACACTAAATAACAATAACAAAAATAAAAATAGTATAATTAATAGTAGATATCGTTGTTTATGTTTACATGATTACCTCATATGGTTTTAAGAATTTCCGAATAAGCCCGAAAATTAAATTAAAAAAAAATATGATCATTCTAAGGAAAAAGAAAGTTTCTGTAGCTGTGACGAAAATGAAACTTTTCCAGCTTGATGCTTCAATGCAGAGAGTAAAATAAGTATAAAAGTACCATTATAAATACAATGAAATTTATTAAGTAGAGTTACATGTTCACAGGGAAATGAAAAATATGTTACTGAATTTATTATTCTGAAAATTATTTTATTTTGCTATTCTTGTTTTATCGAACAACATTTGCAATTCTTTCCTTAGCTTAAAAAAACCAAACTATGCAGAAAAATTCCCTGACATTTTGTATTTTAATTTATTTTATTTAAATGTGTTTTAAGCGCTTACTTTTTTCTACTGATACAATAAAACGTTAAATACGATATAGCTGAAGTAATAACACATAATGTAAAAGCTTATTATTAAAATCTATAGATGCAATTAAAGTGCCCGTTTATTCGTTTATTTTTATAAAAATGATTACGGTAATTGTATAATTTGCTTATATTTTCTCGAAAGACAAATTTTGTGTTCATACAATGAGACTATTTGTTTAGAATGGTAGATTTACATTCAGGTTTAAATAATGTATTATAAGTTATCTATTTACTCAGAAAAGTTGGTCCACAAAAATAATGCGTAAATGGTACCATGAATAAAATGAAAATGTACTCCTTGTTGATTATTTATCGATCTCATAAATTTTTTATTCCACTATACCTACCTGTAGTTGTTTATTACAAAATTGCGAGAAAGTGTACGTGATTTCAAAATAAATTATTTCAGAGAGTCCTCGAATTTTTGTTTCCATGCGACGTATCGTACATATATCTGGGTTTTGTTGTTTAAGCACGTTATAGTGAATTCGAGTATAAGGAGAAATTATCGTTAATTGTTTATTAAAAATACTTTACATTTTAAGTAAAACGGAATTCAATATTTTTCATTAACAGACAAGATAAATTACGAACTAAATTTTTTTTATTTTCATAAGTGTACAAAAAATGCAGTTATTGAAATGAATATTATTCAATATTTAAATTCATAATTATGTTATTAATATTCTGTAAGATATTTCAGTTTTCTATACTACTTTAAATACATGTTTTGTGAATCTGAAAGAATTTTGAATTATTAAACAGAAAAAATTTCTTGTTATTTGATACTGTCTGGTTACAATTTACTCTCGCAGCACTGTTACTATACTTTTGATTAATTTAACATTTGGGTAATTTGAATTTGAAGAGGACTAGAACCACTTTAATTCATTCAAACTCCTTTTTGTTTAGTTATTGTCATATCAAAATATACATTTCTTCCATTGTCCTGCTTTCTGCACTCTCACGATCCCGTATTGGACAATGGGATTTGTTTACAATCGAAATACTTAAAGTGAAATACAACCCCTTGATATGTTTGTCTTTTTAGATTATGAGAAAAACATAAGATTTATGCCATAATATATATATATATATATATATATATATATATATATGTGTGTGTGTGTGTGTGTGTGTGTGTGGAGAATGTTTAAAGCCTTTGTACACATTAACACTTTATATTTTATCTGTTATTTTTTTATTATTATCTGCATCATTAATAATATTTTGTATATTTACAATAGATGTTCTTTTTGTTGCTCTCATGGTGGCTTGTCAAATAAATAAATAAAATAAAAATTAAAAACTATATGTGATTAAATATTAAACTGATTAATGTATTTAGTTAAAGTAGAGTATACGCCTGAACGCCAAGCTCATATTTTTTCCTCCACCAACTTTGTATGTGTGGCATTTATGTATAACATGAAAATCCATATGTAAAGAATTTGGCATGAAAAGCTTCATCTCCTAAAAGTAGAAAATGCCGCCAATCCAGGTGTATTCTGCATTAGATCCATAAATTGAGTGATTGTTGTTGTTTATATCATTTTGTTGAACAGTATCATCACAGCAAGTCCATGAACCTGTAAATTACGAGTCATAGCAAGAATTTGCGGGTTACGGCTTCATTAGGTCCGAGAATCCTAGGCTCCAGAGAAAGAAGTCGGACTTTTGCCTTTCCAAATGGCAGCACCATCGCAGATAACCTGGAATTTTAGATCCAGATCAGGATCCTGGGACAACCATCTAAATTATTATTGTATAAAAAGCATTGCTTTTATAATTAGAAATTCATCTACATATGAAGTATCATGGCCGAGATCAAATTCTTTGATTTCTCCAAAATAAGCGGCAACATTAACTTTGAAGTTTTTTCCAAAATCGTTATGCTGAAAAACGGCGTCTCTTGTTCAACAGGTTTGGAAGTGGATACAAGTGAAAGGTTTTTTGATACAAGTGAAGGTTTTTGAAATTATTCCCACTCTGATTGCAAGAGAAATACAAGAGAAATTCACGAAGGGAAATTTTTGTTTTTACATCGCCATTTTGTGATATTTATGCTTTTAATTCTTTAGTTTAGTTTTTATTAACGTCGCACTAGAAGCAACACGAGGGTTATTGGTGACAGACCTCGTAATTTTGAACCACGACCAAGCATCGAGGACTACACCTGAGCTGGCACCCCTCTCATAACATCCACACCACTCCAATAGGAGGACTTAAGGAACAGATTTAGCGTGCATCAGCCCCGGCTATACGGCGGGTCTTTGGCGGCCAGGGATCGAACCCGCGACTGAACGAAAAACGCCACTAGGCTACCGCAGCCCTTCATTTTTTACAATAGTGTATCTTTGGTATCCTTCCTAAGATTTTAAAATCATATTAAAGACTATTTAAGAAGAAAAAAAAATTGTCATGTTAATATGTAATAATATTAATAATATTAGAGAAAGATGGTCAATTGTCTTGAATGAGCAATTCTACTTACCTTTATAGTAATATTAATAATGATGAAAATTATAGTACGTCAATAGCACTATATTGCGCTTTTCGCTCGTTGCGTTTGTTTCTTTACGTAGATAGATTTTGAACTATTAAAGAAGCATTTATTTGTTATTTACCGTTGAATATTTGATAACTTAAATATTTTCACTTTAAAACTTATTATTATTATTACTTTAATTAAAAGTTTGATTATTATTTTTTTTCCTGTTTCGTTAACACTTTTATTTATTTTTTAAAAGAAATTTCTAATAGTAAAAAATTTATTTCTTATGAGTTCAAATAAAAACGTTTAAAGTTGATTGAATTTGATCTGTTCATTGCCGGAGAATATTTTTAATTTCGTTAAAAATATTCTCCAACAGAAAATAAAATTCTTTCGAAAAAAGAAAGTTTGATTTCTACTGTCAAACTAATAATTTAATTGGTAGTAATGATATTTGATGAATATAGCAATATATAACCAAGGTTATATTTACATTATATTAACTATTACTATATATATATTTCAAATATATAGTATTCAAAATATATTTTTCATATATTTCAAATATATTTTTCGTTTTTTTAATGCTATATGTATATTTAATATATATATATTTCAAGAGTATATATATATTTCAAGTACTATATATATATATATATATATATATATATATGTATTTCAAATATACTATATATGTATATGTATATATGTATATATATATATATTTCTACTATATATATATGTATGTATGTTTCGAATGCTAATGACATGTGTTTCAGTACTGTGTATGTGTGTGTATGTTTTCCAGATGCTAATAATACATGTGTGTGTGTGGCCAATATGTATGTTTCCAGATCCTTTATCAGCCAATGTGTGTGTGTAATAATAATAATAATAATAATGTGTTTTCAGGAGTGCTGTATGTGTGTGTGCTCAACAATAATGTGTGTGTGTTTTCAGGAGTACTGTGTATGTGTGTGTATGTATAATAACCATGTGTGTGTTTCCGGAGTACTTTAACATGTGTGTGTAGCCAGCAATAATAATAATAATGTGTGTGTGTAGCTGTGTTTTCCTTTAATAATATATGTTTCGAGGGTCATGTGTAGCCAGCAGCCAACTGTGTGTATGTCATTCAGTACTTTAGCCAACCAGCCAGCCAATGTGTGTGTGTAATAATGTGTGTTTTCGAATTAACTTTGTAATAAATAGCCAATAATAATAATGAAAGGCAATAATGACCAATATCATGTTTCCCGAATGCTATGTCAGCCAGCCAGCCAGCAGCAATAACCAATACAATATTCCAGCCAATATTATGTTTTCAAGAATCACTTTAACCAATGTTATATTTCAAAATTATATATATATATATATATATATATATATATATATATATATATATATATATATATATATATATATATATATATATATATATATATATATATATATATATATATATTAAAATTAACTCATATATATATATTTCCATATATATATATATATTTCAAGTATACTATATATATATATATATTTTAAAAATTATTTTGAATAATACTCAAGTATAAAGTTTCAGTATTATTTTGAATAATAATACTTTTAGTAGTTATTATTGTGTTTTCTGTTATATTATTAGTTCAGTTTAAAATATTTAAAAATTTAACTTTAAATCACTATATAATTATCAGAATTAAATAAAATCAAATATATGATTTATCTTGAAAAGCCAAGTAAGACCTCCGAATACTGGCATTCGAGTTAGGGAAAACAGAAAAGGCAATGTCATGACAAATCAAAGGAAAAGAAGTGTTATGACGAACAAAATTGGAAAAGAAATGCCAATACAATTTTGATAAAAGAGAGGACAGGACGAATGGGATGAAAACGTCAAGATGAAGCCTAGAAGTTTGGAATAGGAAAAAAACTCAAGTAGAAAATAAATGAAATTTGAGTTATCGAAGAATTCTGGAAAAACAACTACTGAGAATACCTAGGTGAATATTCTAGAATTTAATGTGCGGGCACGTTAGTCTAGTGGTCCTTGGTCACGGACTTGCGGCTGAATACTTTTCGTCGAGTCAAGGGGCTCGAACCCAGTGCCGCTAGACCCGCTGTGTGGAGCTGATAAATGTTAATTTTGTCGAGGTACCAAGGGTTCTCCATTGGTGTGGTGTGGAAGATTAAGAAAGGAGGTGTCCGCTCGGAGGTGTCACTCTCGAAACCTGATCCCGAGGCTCAAATTTTCGGGCCCATCTGTGGTATTACTTCTCAGTGCGACGTTAATGAACAATCACAATCCAAGTTTAAGGAGAAATTCAATCCTGCAAGTAATAGAAATTGAAAATCTCAATGAAATAAGTTAATGAAAGTTAATGAGTGAGTCTCGAGTTAATAAATTAATGCGATGTTAGAAATTATTATCAAAAGTTTACATCGTGTTTGAACATCCCAGATTCAAGCAAATGTTAAAAGTTTTGGTGTCTTTCTTAGTTGCTCTTAACCGATTTAAACGATATCATTAGAAAGTACCGACAAAAAACGATATTGATTTTCATCATCTTGCTGATAAAAAATATTAAATCTACTGTAACTGAGCTTATCACAAACTACAAACTACAAACCTTTAAAAAAATGCAGCTGATGTTAAAATGAAAATATTTCTAAAGTTTATCAAAGAGAGGAGATTGGCATTTGTAAGAAAAATTCCAAGTAGAAATAGAACACGAATGTCTGGAAGTGTGGATTCATTATCCAAGTTCTTTTGTTTATGCAAGTTTCTTAGTGTTGAGTGAAAAGAAAAACAATACAATGAGAATTTGAGTGTATTACAGACAGTTTAGTCACAAAATGATCAAAAAACGGTTTCTTACCGCTAATAGATGATAACAATAGATCAATTGTAGCAGAATTCGAAGGTTTTTTACTATCATTGCTATGAAGAATAGATTTTTTTTCATGTAGACTTTACAGAGAGGGAAATCGAAAATATATGTCCTTTATGGCTCCGCAATGGCCAGTATGAATTCTTGAAGTTGCCTTTGGTCTACACACACAAGTCCTAGTGTTCTCCAAAGTTATGTTTTTCAATACATTTTGAAATTTGATGTGATAAGGTATGATATCATACACACATAGTTTATGTGGAGGACATCATACCTTCAGTTTCATTAAGATAAGTATTACCAAACTTAAAATTGCTATAAACTGCTTCCAAATTCGGATCTAATATATGAGTTTAAAATGTCGAATTTTTAAAATGAAAAGTTAGTCCTTAGATTATATCATTGCAAAATGGCACACTGGTAGCCATCAAAAGATTAAAACCAACTGTTTAAAAACATCTCCAACTAATTTGAAGCATATTCAAAGAGTTTTCTGGAGAGGACTTGTATTTCAAGGGTACATATATATTACTCGCACTTTTGCCAAGTTATCAGAGTAATTTGTGTGGACACTAAACAAACCTTTGATAAATGAAAAAGCTTTCCTTAAACTTAAAGAGCTACTTTGCTACTATTTATTAATTCACATTTTCAAATATTGCACACAAATGCAAAAAATCATGGGTATAGAGCAATTTTACTTCATGAAGCAGAAAATGTCAACTTCATCATGTGTCGTACATTAGCAAGAAAACCACTGCAGCTATTGGTAGACTAGAAGTCATGGTCGCGAACTTGTGGTCGATGTTGTTTCCGCCCAGTCGTGAATTGGAGTCTCGATGTTCCAAATACCCATTGTGTAACGAGGGTGATGCATGTTAAATCAGCCGAATTTCCGAGTCCCCTCTTTATCGTGGTGGGGAAGTTTGGAGAAAAGGTACCGGATCAAATGTCATCCTCGTCACTTGATCGAAGTTCAGAATGAAGAGGTCTGTCGCCGACAGCTCTCGGGTTGGTTCTAAGTGTCATGTCAATAAATTATTAAACAGCTGAAAAACGTATTGCAGCTATGAATTAGAAGTTTTGGCAATTTGTTGAAGTTTTGAAAAAATTCCGATCATACCTGCTTGGCGAATTTAACAGGTTGTTTCACTTTCCGAAAGATAATAAGTAAAAGTGATTTAACACCTATAGCTTGAGGGCTTTTTTCTTCGAAAATTTTAACTATGAAATAACAAAAAGAATGAAACCTAGCAGAAAGAAGGAAGAATGTTGACGCCTTAAGTAGGCATCCAGTTTTAAACACGGTAGGAGAAAGTGTAACCACTAAAGTTAAAAAACGCTGATTACATTATTGCATTAATCCATTATTATTAAAAGGATTACATTGTGACATTAAAAAAATTAGTAGTAGAGTGAAATACTTATTATTATTTCCCTAACTTTTTACTGGGCTATTTTTTTCTAGTAATGATTTATTAAGATAATTTTTGATATTGAGATTTATTTAAAAAAAGAAATTCATTCAGTTTATTAGATAAAATTAATTTGATTTTTAAGACACTTTTTTCTTAGGAGGGGTGGAGAGTGGGGAGTATGTTTACTACGGCTGATTGGTTGCTATTGAATGGTACTAGAATGCTTTTATTCTTTTTTATTTTTGTTCTATATAATATTTGTTAAATACATTTTGTAAATACTGCGATCATAAAAAAATTATAAATTAAATGTATTTTATATTCATAGATGATGATGAAATTGAGAATTTGAACACATTGCTTTCTATGAAATTTCAGAAAAAGGGGATAGTGGGAACTGCAAGCTGTGCAAACATATCTTGCACAGCTTTTGGTGGCGCTTATTCCCTTACAACGTTTCTTCTTCTAGTATCTTAATTGGTGGACATTAGAAAGGGTTAAATGAAATATTAATACCAACTTAGAAATAGAAAAGAGTTGTTAGGTGTCCCAAAGAATATGCAAATCGAAATGATCAAATTAGCTCATGAACAATAACATTTACATCTTCAAAAAAGTATTGTTAAAAAACTTTATTTCTTAAATCTATGTAAACTAACGCAAAATGGGATTACAAGTTACATATCATATATTTTGACAAATAGGAAAAAACGAGAAACGAGTGTTTTCTAAATCCCATTCGAAAGGATGCATTTCTTAGCATGTATCTCCTACAGATTTCAGAGGACCTTTACTTACCATTTATAAATACTATCAGCATATCTTTACTATCGTTGATGTTTACAAAACTCACATGACTATATTCTACAAATTCATCTCTGTACAAGATGCGTTGTTAAGCTAACCTTGTAATATGGGATATTAGCGATTTATTTCCCTTCAACTGACATCTGGAGTTTCTTTCTGATTTTATACTTAAGTCCCCAATTTCTACACAATCAAATGGAACGTAATGCAAATTAAATAAACTTCAGAAATGCAGTGAATAGATGCAACCAGATCGTATAAAAGTGTCAGAGAGTTAATTTGAAATAATTAAGATTATGGTAGTAAGAAGAATGTCAGTATGATTTGCGCGGGAGTGTTTGGGCGTGCTTAGAGATTTGGTGAGATTAGGACTCAAAATCGTCGGAGCATTTGTTAGAGGAACTCGCATCTTATCCGGTAACAGTATTCTTTGACATATTATAAGATTTTTTAGAACTCGCGCAAATGATATTAATTGTGACGATCCTTCCTCTTAATTTAGATGAAATTAAAGATATTTTGGATATAATTGTCTATTTTCATTAATTAGTCTGTGCTGGAACTTGAATTGAAATTTATATCCTATAATTATCTTTAAGACAACAAACGAGACGGGAAATAGGATGCTGTTATAACCTAATAGCAGAAAACATTTGACAATCCATCTCCTATAATCATTACCTAGAAAGTATTCATAGACTTTTGTGATTAAGAAAAGAAAGACCATCTACAAATAGCTTCGAAGTAGAGAAGTGAAGAAAAAATACAAAGAACACTGATACTAGTTCATGCAAAATTGAGTTTGGAAGATCCTGCCAGATGTTTCAAACACGTAGATAAATTTACTACTAGTATCACTACTTGCTGAAGCACAAAAAGAACACCTTTTGGACTTCTAATAAGTGTGAAATTGAAATACAGAAAATTCCAAGAAATTGCTAAGATCTTACAGGAAGGAGCATCATATAAATTTCACTAAGAACATTTAAAAATTACAGAAAATGTCAAAACAAATATTCAAGAAATATAGGAAGAAATAAGAAGGCTAGCGATAAATATAAAAGAAGCTAAAAAATCTGGGTGTGGTGAACTCATCACTTTTAAAAGAACACAACAGGAGCTAGGTTGAAATTATATCACATCTTAAGGATCATATGCCATTGGAAACTGCATCATGATCCATAACCGTCACATTCCTCGACAAATCCACTGAGCCAAATGCCGACCTCTTCCAATCCGATCCCCAAACTTTTCACTCCGGATTCACATCTCTCCGTTTTTATAACCACTCGGCGAGATGTGATGTGACAGGGAATTTTCGGGAAAAGTTCGTAACTTTCCTCCCAGTCGAGATATCGCCAAGATTACAGCATTCAGCATTCTTTTTGTCACCCAAATCGACACCAAGGTTGAGGGGTCATTGCTTAAGTTCTCCTTGATTTTTGATGAAATCTTTGTTTCTTTTCCCATATATGAGTAACATTGCAGGGAAGAGTCATCACATGTTTGCAACAATTTAGACAAACAGGGTACATCTTAAAGAAAAGAAGGACACTACGCAAAAGACCGTTTAATTATACTAAAACTTAACTTATTTTAAACATGTTTTCTATATTACCATCTCTTATATATATGTATAGACTGCTACTTCAAAACACTTATAGAAATATTGTAATAAGTAATAAAACGCTAAATGTGTTTAACTTTTTATTAGCCCCCACAGGGGCATTGTGTTAGTCAATGACAGAATCTTGTCATTGACCACATTTCAAAATAAATTGTTAAGAGTACAATTGATTTGTAATTTCTTTATTTTCATTTGATGGCAGCAATAATTACATTTAGTATAAAATATATATTAATTTCAGTAATATATCATTTGTTTTAATTTTAATTACATTTAACTTAACATATATTCAATTTAATAATTTATCACCTGTTTTAATTTTAATATCTGTAAAGATTATTATTGTGCCCTTTAATATTTTGCTTTAATTTAAATATTTAATTAAATAACTTAATTATCCTTAAAAAGCACCTTTGATGGCTAAATATGTTTTTTGTGAAACTTTGCATAAAGTAATTTTATACTGTCCCGGAAAGTAGAAATAAAACAGGAGTCGTTAACTGTAGCTAGTTACCCATGATTTGATTTTTTACAATTGTTTTATTTGAATTTTTATTATTTATTGCTTAAAAATTAATATTTTTCGTTTATAACTGTTCGCAAATTTTTTCAATTCAAATTCAATTTAAAAAAAAATTCAAAGTTTATATTTTTGTTAGAACAATGTAAAAAAAAAGTAAATCGAATTTAAACATTGAAATTGCAAAATATATTACGAAAATTCAAGTGTCCTTGATTATTTCCACTTAATATCCTAACATTTTCAATACATTTTCTGAGTATGAATTTTTTTTTGATGAAAGAGGTGTATTTGCTATTCACAGAAATTGTATTTTTAAAAAATAATTTCATGCTTATTTAATATTACAAGGTACGAAAAAATATTTTCAATTTAATTTTGAAGTTAAATTTTTGGAACAAAAGCCAAGAAATATTTTTCACAAAATTTTCAAAGTAACGAATCAAGATATAATAATTAATTATAATTTTCAGCTTACTTTAAATAAACTCTACAAGAAATTAAGTCATAAGGTCTGAACGATTAAAATAAATATATGAAGAGGAAATAATTCAAATGATTCAATGAATTTTTCTGAGATAATCTTAATAAGACTTTGAGCTATGAGGTTGTTGAACAAATAAATTGTTCTTCCTGTTCATGCTAGTTATCTCAATTCTGCATTTTTGTACGCATGTTATCATGACTAATATATTTCTTTACATCGTATCTTTTTAATTATTATATTCCACTTCCTCAAGATAAACTCCTTCAAAGTTTAGATATAAAATAATATTCCCAGCGCAGCTATTTTGTGACTAAACAAGAGATTTATTTTACGAAATAAGTTATATATATATATATATATATATAAATAAATAATCTTTAACTCTTCTTCAGCTAAACAGTAACTTTCCGCATTTAAATAGTTTTTCTCCGTATCGCTAAAAACTGCTTTTATATTCAGCAATAAACAGAAAAAAAAACTATTTAATCAGTAAAGATAATAATGTTATTGAAAGTATTATCAGAAAAAGAATCATTTTTTTTTCATTACTTTATCATTGGGGGCGTAATTTGCAACATATGAAATTTAATTTCAAAAGATAGCTCCATCTTTAAATATTTTTCTGAATATCAGGCACTTATAATTTTAACTTACAACACATTATTGACTAAAAATAATGAATTAATATTTTATTTTTATCATTCTCCTTTCTCCTTTGTTTTATTAAAAGATTCAATCACTTAACGTGAATTATGACTAACTGTGTGTGTGTATGTAACAAAAGATGTGTTTTAAAAGTCTGAATTTTAACAGGTGTCTTAGAAAATAAATAAAGTATTCAGAATTCGAATTTTGTACTCAATTAAAATAAACGTACTTCATTTATTGGTATATATAATAATTATAGATGTTTAGCCACTTAAATATACTCATTCTAAATTTTTAGGGAGAAGGGGATAAAACTTAGTTTACCGTCATAGTAAAAAATAGAATATAAAATAAAATAACTTTTGAAACGTGTTCGAGCTTTTTTTTTCTCCTTTTGTTATAGAATTTGTTTTATAGATAGATAAGTTCAAAAAAAAAAAAAAAAAAAAAAAAGCGCTACACCAAAATCATCACTATCATTAAAACTTAATAACATTTCTATCAAATGACCATCTCCAGTTCTATTGCTCATATTGCATCGTAACGCAATAGAAATGATTAAGTTTTTGAATAAATTCAATTATTTCACAACTCATTCTAGAAACTGTTACGATTGACAAAGCAAGATGCAAAGTTTGTTTTAAGAAAATTTATTTTGCAAAAAGGTTTGTGAATGACAATAATTTTTGTTGTTGTATTATTTTAAATTAAAAAAAAATGTAGCTGCTAAAACGCAAGAGCTATTCTACTATTGCTTTGTTTTATATATCTGCACGATGTCTTTGTTGTATGCATCCAGTGTGCACGCCGTTTCTTTCCTTTAACTGATATACTCATCATTCTCTAAAGCCTGATTATTATACTAGTCACTTTCTAGCTTGTATCTAGTTGCTTCATTAAGCAAGTATTTTATTTTGTTTTAATGATTCTACTTCCTGTAAGCTCGTGCTCAGTTAAAGTTTTTTGTATAACTATACAAAGGTTTGAAGATAATTTCTATTTCTCTCTGAATATATAAAGAAACTCTGAGACACAGTCACGAGGAGAGATTGATGTTTTGAATTATCTCTCTCTGAATATATAAAGAAATTCTGAGACGCAGTCACGAGGAGAGATTGATGTTTTGAATTATAATTTTTCCCAAGAGGGAAATATTGCTAATTTCTGTTATAATTGTAAAGTGGATTTAATTTGAAATACGATCATTTTAGAAAAATGTTGCGATTTGCATAATCACCCTGTACTTAGTCTAAGTTATTTAATTATTATACTTAACTCAATCTGAGACTTGTTAATGTTTTACTTAACAAGCTGAAAGTATTCGTGGAATTATTTAATTCATAAAAGGGCTATTTTTTGCTAATTCTAAATACATCATGTGACTTTGATTTTCTACGAACTCGGGAACTTCTCAAATGACTAAAAATATCATAATACACCTTCAGCTGATTAATGAATTTCTGTTCGAATACTAATCGATGATAATAAGTAAAATTTTCTCTTGAATTTAGAAGTGTGAGCTCCTTTTTAAATAAATATAATAATTTTATGAATACATCTTTGATAGCTTTATATTCATAAATTTCCTTTAAAATCAAATTTAGATCATGGTAAAAGAGCGAATTAAATAAATAAATAAAAAAAAACAGTATGAGTGAAATGTAAACACAATTTTGTTCTTTATCTTTACATATATTATGAAGACTGGTTGATAATATCGAAATGATCTTAACTTCTCAGTTTAATCCGTACTTTATTTATGAATGGAGATAAGTGATTGCATTTAAGTAGAACCCTTGAATTTATTTTACACTACAGAATTCGCACTACATGTATACAGTTTGCGGATTCCACATATACTGTGTTGTAGGGATCCTCAACCTTTGTATATCTTAGAGAACATTCTAGAATACCGATGGGGGGGGGGACGAGCACATTTATTAATTTAAATATGAGCATATAATTAGCAATAAATATAACTTGAAATTTAAGGAATACCCATTTAATTGGTATTCCCATAAGATTCGCAGAGTAAATAATTATACAATATGAATTATAATAAGTATTCCATAATGCAGAACAAATAATTATACTCTGCGTATGACACCATCTAAGATCATTACAATAGTACAAGTTCATCAAGTTATAAGAATTTTAATAACAGACATTTCCTTTGTTTTCTGAACAATTTTAATTTTAAATCCATTTTCTGAAGAATATAATTTTCAGTGTATTCACAATTTTTTAAAGGTGGTGACTCGAATGTTTTTTTCTATATATTGATAGAATTTGGTAGAAATGTTTTTCATATTATTCTCAAGATCTTGAATTAGGATTTTTGTAATGTATGGTATATAAGTGGATTTTTTCACATTTTAATGCATAAGAAAGGATTTTTTTTAAAAAAAACGCGTGTTGTTATTTCGACTCATAATAACTCCGCAAATAATGTGAATTATTACAAAGTCCTAATTTAGGTTCTATACATTTGTCATATTAATACATATTCTGAATAACAATGTTATAGAAAGATTTTTCATGAAATTAGAATATTTTGAAAATATGCTATTTGTTTCTTATTTTATGCTAAAAAATTGCATTTTAAAATTTTTTCATTGTAATAAAACTTTCGAAATGCTTTTTTTTTTATCTACATTCTAATTCAGAAGATACTAAATATTTTTAAAAAAATATTCATTTATACGTTTTTTCAAAATCAAGGCTCCGAACGTAGTCGGATACTTTAAGATTGCGGACCCCTGCTATACTGCATTACCTTAGTCTAAAAACGACACAATAAATGATCGTTTTAACTTTATTTTAGTAAAAATAATGAAATATAAGAATCTCAGTAATCGCGTATGTGTAATTAGATTTTTAAAAATGCAATTCTTTTTTACTTATTTACAATATTATTTCCCTCCCTCATTTTTATTCTCAATATTTTAATGTGTTTTGCACAAACTTCATATTTTGTAAATTTTAAACTTGTTTTTTTTTAGGAAAAGTGATTAATAAACTGATTATAATGAAGCAGCTTTTCACAAAAATGTTTCGCTTACATAGAAAATAAATAAGTATATTCATAAATATTGATAAATACAGTAATTATATTTTATTATTCTCTCTTATTTGCTATAGTATATTGATTTAAGCATTTTTCAAAATACTTTGAATTATATTGCATTTTCTTTAAATTTTTCCATATTATCTGATTACAAAATGAAATTTTAAATTTTTACATAATTTAGTCTACAGTCATGATTGATTAAATGAGGAAATAATGATTTGTTTACAAATATATTTATCTCATATTGTGCAATAGAGAAGGATATGGCATTCAATCAATCACGTTTGAATCAATTATATATATGATTTTGAAGAAAATCAAGAAAATTACGATTTTAAGGCTTTGTTATTTGGCAGGATTTTATTTTACTTTCGAAGCTAATAAAGCGTTGAATATTATGCATTCACTGAAAATACACAATATATGGATGACATTTAAAATTTTAAGTGTTTTCACAAAATTCATCTCATTATTGTTTTTGTCTTCTTATTCACAAATAGCAGATAAGAATTAATGGTCTGTTGATAAGACGTTTCATTTGGTGCAAGTCACCAAAATTTTTCTTGAAAGGAGACTTACTAGTACTTTATAAAAAACTTACTAGTCACCAGTAAATTTTCTTATAAAATTCATGTAGAATTATAGGAAAATGCAATATTTTACTTAAAATGTATTCCATTTGTGTTTTTGCCTCCAAAAAATCACGGATAGTAATCATTTCGAAGCTATTTAGAGTGCAAATAAGTGTTTAGTAAACTTCACTCGTTGTTCTCATTTGAACATTTTGCAATGACATCTGTGTTAATTCATTTTTGTAATCATAATACCCTAATATGACAAAATATACCACAGATTGCTTATTATAGGATCCACTCATTCGTTTCTTCGTGTTATGGACTCTGAATAAAAGATTTTTTTTTCAAATAAATATTGTGATTGTATATATATCGTAAACTGTTATAAAAATGTTTTTTTTTTTTTAAAAAAAAACTTTGAGACGAACTTAACCATATCTAAGCCCTAGAGTTCCTCAATGTATTTCTGATTCATTGATTTTCATACCATATTATATTCAATACAACTAATCCTTTGCATTTGAATATTGATGCTTTACAATACATCCAGTGACTGCGGATTCATGGTGGGCGTTTCGTCGAGTCATGAGTTTGAACTCTTTGACCCGCCGTGTAGCGGAACTGATATGCGTTAAATATGATTATTGTTCAAATTCCTCGCGTTGGAGTAGCGTGGAAGTTTGGAGAGGGAGGTGCCAGCTCAGGCATCCCTCGTCACTTGACCGAGGTCCGTCTCCAATTGTCTTCGTTTTGCTTCTCAATACAATGTTTATACACAATCGCATCGCATTACAATACATTTATTGGAAATCTTATTTTACTCAAGCCATGAACATTTTCTTGGATCGTAACTTTTTAAAATAGTTTAATTGAGATTTGTCATCCTCTTGCAAAACGTTTATTAATTTCTTTACATAAATTGTAGCAGTTGACTTAAGCAAAACACTTTTTCCCCCAGATTTTCTAAGATTCTGTTAAGTTTCTGATCCTAGCATTTCTATATTATAGTTATTCGTCCTCCGCTTTGCAAGCATTGTTTTGTTTCTGATTCATTTAAATCACTAAATAACATAGAGTATGGTATTAAAGAATTAAATTAATAATTTTAGGTATTTCCTCTTTGGATCTTTAATCTCTTTTTTTAAAAAAATTATCAAATTTCTCCAAATGTAGGATGAAGAGGCCAGCAAACACACACATATATATATATACATATACATACACACACATATATATATACATATACATGTGCACACACACACACACACACACATATATATATATATGTGTGTGTGTGTATGTGTGTGTGTAATGATTTAACTTTAATTTGGTTAGTTATCTACACAGCAATTTAATTTTCTACTTTGTCCCAATCTCTAATTCAAAAGCAGAGTTCTTTTTTATTTCCTGATCCAATTCCAAATTATCCTTTTATTTTTAGATATAGAGCTCATAAATTTGTTTAATCCACTTTCCCATGATAGTAAATCTGTCAGAAATAATTCCTACTGGATTATTTGTAGAAAGCTGTAATCCCTGAGAATCCCTGCATCTAGAACTGTGAGATCATATCACATGGCACATTGTCCCTGGAAAATTCCTACTATATAATTTGATGCACAGCGAAAAAACATTCTCTTCTCTTCTGCCTATCTCTTCTGATTTCTGTCAGAATCATATGGTCTCCCGTTTCCGCTTCAGAGGCCGTAGTTATGCTGCGTTCATCAGAATGTGATGCTGACTCTTTCTCAGGGAAATAAATAAACAATCATAAGTTTTAAAAGATCACTTTTATTTACTTCATTAATGACCTGATATATATATATATATATATATACATATATATAATAGAACAATTGAAAAGTCCTCGGCCTGACACATAGATGGAGCTACTAGAATTAAATCCATATGTTTTTTAGTTAGCCCTAACCCTCAAAAGATGTGTGTATAAATTTGACAGCTGTCGGATCATTAGTTTGTGAATTATAGCATTTTGAGTGGAGCAACTTTTGTAATTGTGAAAAAAATGGATAAAAAGGAATTTCACGTGTTGATAAAATATTGCTTTTTGAAGGGAAAAAATACAGTTGAAGCAAACATTTGGCTTGATGCCGAGTTTCCGGACACTGCCCCAGGAAAATCAACCATCAAGGATTAGTATGCTAAGTTTAGACGTGGTGAAATGAGCACCGAAGACGGTGAACGCAGTGGACGCCCAAAAGAGGTTGTTACCGACGAAAACATTAAGAAAATCCACAAAATGATTTTGAATGACCGTCAATTGAAATTGAACGAAATAGCAGACAATCTAAAGATATCAACTGAACGTGTACATCATATCATTTACGAATATTTGGGTATGAGAAAGATCTGTGCAAAGTGGGTGCCGCGCGAGCTCTTTTGACCAAAAAAAACAACGACGAGTTGATGATTCAAGACGGAGAATTTATGAAGATGAGTCAAGCGTAATAGCCGATTTTAGCCACGTCTGGACTGTTTGGCTGAACATGATCTTCACTCCAAGTCTAATCAATAGTCTCCAGTGGACTGCCCGTCAGAACCCTTTCCAAAGCGTGAAACTTGAACATCGCAGAAGTTTATGGCGTCGATATTTGGGATGTTCTGCATGGTATTTTATTGAATGCCTAAAAGACGGACCATCAACAGCGACTATTACACTTAGCGTTATTACATGTTTGAAGGACAATCATATACAAAAACGTACCATTTGAAGAAAAGATAAGTCTGATTCCACAAGACAATGCACCGCGTCACAAGTCCAGTGAAAAGCGATGGCAAACAAAATCCATTATTGGAGAACTCAATTGCTATCCTCCATTCACCGATATTCTCAGATCTGGCCCCAGCACTATTTCCCTTCTAGATCTCAAAAGATGCTCGCTGGGAAGAAATTTCGTACTGATGAAAGTGATCGCATAAGAGCTATTACTTTTGAACAAGAATAATCGTTCACTACAAAAAGTTATCGAAAGTTGGAGGAGATCAGCTCTAATCATGTATCCCTTGAAGGAATTATGTTGAATAAAAAAACTAATTTTTGCCAAAAAATGTGTTTTTATATGGTAGACCAGGACTTTTCAATTTACCTGTTATATATAGGTACTTATTATATATATATATTTTTAAATTATTCAACAGTATCATTAATAGATTGTACAAACACTAGAGTTAAAGAAACATTTCGATAGAATTGACAAGCAAAATGGACCTTTTATAAAATATTCACAATAAATATAGGGTTTCTAATTGTAAAGTTTAGTTAAATTAGTGAAAATCATATATCATTTTAATTCACGTTCATTAAATTTATGATATTATACATTATAAATACGATTAAAAGTTTATAGCAGATGTCTTAAAAATTACAATTAGTAATTATTTCATAATTTATCAATCATACATTTCATCACTCATTCATTCATTAATCATGTCAGTGACCGGTAGTTATTTGATAAATGATAAAAATTGGCTGTCATAAAAGAAGAAAATTTGAAGAAAATTTCTTACTTGACAATATTAAAATTATAAGCTTATTTAAGAGAAATGGAACTTGAGTTGGATGATTTAGACATTTTCTTTCAGTTTTTAGATTTTTTTTCGTTTCAAATTCTCTACTCTGAATCTTTTCGATGTAATATTAAAATTTGTATAAAAAATTTCTAAAATCTTGACTCTTCATTTAAATACCGCAAGTAATTGCAAATTTTCTTTACAGCAACTGATGAAATTTCCTTATTCGTGTGCTTTCATATTTCTATAAATCTTTTAGAAACAATAAATCATTAAATGGAGTATGGACTGCTGATTAATTCTCCAACTATGCTTTAACAATCACCATCACAAGGAGTAAACAAATGCTGAATAAATAAAACATTTATTAGAGTAAAATGTCTTAGAAAACCAAGCATGATGTAAAGCTCCTGGTGTGGCTTCGAATCGTCCAACAAAAATAATACATTTCCGATAATCGGGCTCCAATTTTTCATTTTTCAGGACATTAAAAAGATATATATAATTCGAATTACTCATTTTTTTGCTCTCATTACATCTTACATTCAAGTATTTATACTCGTCAATGTAATTTTCTTTCACCACATTATTCCATTTTGCTCTGATTTTTTTGAAGAAAATAATGTCCGAACTACAAGCCATTTGAGGTACCTCATGTTCGAAACACTTTGTAGCTGTAATTACAACACAAACATAATAAATATTATATCTCTCAATCTGCTTACTGTTCTAAAAATGTAATAGCACGTTAAAAAGGCATGTGTCGAAACTGGTTGTATCACAGCACTGAAAGTGGTTTAATTTCTTTAAATAATTCTTTAATTTTTGTAGACTTCGTCTCACAAAAATCATCATGATATTTTTCGATTGTGTTTAGATTAATCGCCAGTTTATCTATGTTGTGCCCTAAGGACTCAGTTACGGCTTCGAAAATAAAAGAGGCATTTCTCTGACTAATGTGACATCGATAGAGGACAAGCATTAATTTTGGAATTAAAAAAAACAACATTTCGTTTACTTTTTTTTAAAGCCTTTTATACCTAAACTTATTTGCACCTTTATATTTTCCCCGAGAGAAGTCTGGGTATTGTTTGATGAAAACTAGGTTGATCAGAAATATTCTCGACGCTTGATGATTCCTTTGATGAATCAGAATTGCTAATGTGATCCCGAAAAATGTATCTTACTCCATCAGATCTCTTGCCCTAATTCTTATTATTTCTTTTTTCCTTTTCTTTCTTTGTAAGTTTCATATCAACTCCTTAGAGGCATCCTCTTCGCCCGGGCTCGCATTGACTCAGTTAAATTTTTATCTTTTTCAAAACTCATAATTTCTAAAGCATTAGGTGAGCAATGTCAAGAAAATTATTTACATCCCATACAAATTAATGTTCCTTTTCTTAGTGCTTGTCTGATGTAATGTGAGATTTCTTTTCTTTTTTTTTTTTTGAAAATTGCGTCAATAAGAGCATATCTTCATAATTTCCCCATACTTTGAGACGTCTCTTTTAAATGATTCCTACATTCTCCCAAACAATAAAATATTTGCACCCAACTAAGCTGGCACTTTCCCTTAGGGGCAGCTTAACCGCTTGTAAATTATAATATAACTCCAATAGTACTCGCCGGTCAGATGACAATTTGTATCCGCTTATCTGGCGATACTCACTTTTATGAAATATATTTCGATTGTCATTTCTCAAATTAGAATCCATAGCTGCTCTCGCAGTTGACTCGGACAGTGACTAGAGCAGGCTGAGGGTGATAAGCCAGAGGATGATGGGGAGCAAACAAATGAATATGAACAAACAAATTTCTGCGTGCGCTCTCGTGCTTCCTTTAAAAAATTTTTTATTCCTCCGCGATGAGGCACAAAATTCCAACTTTTCATTCGAATAAATAAGATTTCTAATTGTAATTCGGAATAACAGGGGAAGAAATGGTGGGTGTGCAAACTGAAATTAAAATATCAAAAAGTAAGGACCGTCTTAATACATACACACTCAGACCGATATATATATAAGTAAAATAAACAATAATACTAAATCAAAAATAATTTTAAAAAACGACAAGGAAAAATTACTAAGTAAAATAAATTAATATAAGTCAAAAGCTGTGAGAATTAATAGTGTAAAATAAAATTTAAAACCAAATAATGAAAAATTATCATTGTAAATAATGTGAATTAATATCCTACACACACACAAATATATATATATATATATATACTCGTGTGCACAATTAAGGGAATATGCGCATTATATCGCATTTTTAAAAAAACTAATATACAGATTTTAATGAAATTTGATATGAATACACATTTATATCAGAGAAAAAAATTTCATATTTAAAAGTCCTTTCATGTTAGCATGATTTTTATTAAGATTCATTGAGCAGGAATGTCCGAAATCCACGTTATGATATTGAACTGAAAATGAATTTATCATTGGATTTAATTCATTCATTTTCTCACAACTAAACAGGTCACACAGCGTGAAGAGTACTGGGGATAGGAAGCAGTTAAAAAGTCTTTCAGACAATCGATCCTACTCTTTCAGCTATGTAGCTTTTAGCTCTGCGATTGTTCTCAGAGCGGAATGGCTAGATGATTTGTTCTTCCAAGAGCGTTACATGACACGCCCTATATATTACAGTCAGAGGATCTGGCAGGTCAATCCTTACTCTTCAGTCCCAGGTAATCATGGATTAGAGTTGTAAATCTATTTACAGGAACCCAGTACCGACTTAGTTTCAATTAAGTCAAATATAGAGCTCTAAAGATTTCCTCTCTATACTTCATAATAATTAGGTGACCTTTGTCAAACACATGCAGGCATATGCAACGGTTCAACATAATGCCTAACCAAGTCATTACACCTCCATCACCGTAATGATCCTTTCTCCTGACGAAGGAGGTATGGTATCATGTTCCTGGCTATCTCCGGATACAGGTACGTCGAGAATCAGTGTCCAGGCTGAATCTCGGCTCATCTGTAAAGGCCATGGTGCTCCACTGAAGTCTAATACTAGGCGCATGTTGTTCCCAGCTTGCCTTTTTCAAAATCCCCGAAGTCTGCCAACAATAACGATTATAATTCTCCTACTAAGATATTACTTGAAGTAAATTATAAGAATGCTAGATTCAAAATGTTTCTTTCGAACTTCACAATATTTTGAGGTAACATTCGTGGACTCACGGCCGGAAGTTTTCATCAAGTTGTGAGTTCGAACCTTGATGCCATTAAAGAACCTCCGTGTAGTTACGTTAAATCTGTCGAGGTTCAAAGTCCTCCCAAGGCGTGGTGCAGAAGTTAGGGCAGAGAGGGACCAGCTCAGGTGTCGTCCTCGTCATATGACCGAAGTTCAGAATTTCGAGGACCGTCGCCACTAGCCTTTGTGCTGCTTCCCAGTAGAACTGCAATAAACAATCCCTCAATCATAATATTTTGCAATTTTGCGCTTGATAAACAGAATAGTATTATCAAAGTTTCTTCTGTATATATATATATATATATATATAATTTTTTGAAATCATACCTTTTTTCATTAATAACATGAGATAGAACTAGTTATTAAGCGAAGTTCGGAAATAACTCACACAATATTTTAAAAACTCATCAAATAATAAATATTTTAATCTTAAATGGTAATCCAGCTCTGAGAGTTAAAACATAATGCAGCGCAATCAAAAGTTATTAGATTGCAGAAGATTGATAAATGATTATAATGCATTTCATAAGTTATTATGAGACATCAATAAATAATCAAATATAACGGTATAATCTTTTAAGTTTAACGTCATTCTTGATTTTCATGATAAATGGCGGTTGCAGCCATAAAATACTTTTGTCATCAAATAGATCATTAATTTTGTTACGTTACAACTCGCTATATTGATCCTTTATTTCACGTTGCTGGAAAAAACATCATAAAAATGCACAAGCACTGCATACAGCTCTGAAATAAGTATTTTCAGGAAATATTATGCATTTATATATCAGTCGCTGTTTTTATGACAGAAACAATCGGTTTGTCATACTTGCAGGTGTGTTTTAAATCAAACTGACTGTTTGTATTAAGCTGATTGCACGACAGAGGAGCATAAGGTTTCCGTGAGATATATATAAATAACCCGTTTTATTTTATTTGCAATATAATACTTTCAGTGATCAGTCTTAATTTTTTTTAAAGCCTTAAAGCTTCTTTATTGTTTCAGATAATAAATTAATATTTACTAATAGGTCAAATTTCATTTTATGATACTAAAATTGTAAAAACTATAGTTTAAATTTCTTATTGAGTTTATTATCGAAATGAATTCATCTACAATGGCTGTTTTTGTGTATCTTTGTTTCTTAAAGTTGTTTTGTTAATAGTTTAGGCCATTGAATTGAATGAAAACTCACATTTTACTGGATATAGAACCACATCATTGAATAACTTTTTCAATTACCCATAAGAAAAAGGATTTTTCTGCTTCCCTCTGTTACTGTGATAATTTTCGCCCGAAATTTTTCAGTCAACTGATTATTTGTTTAACCGAGGCTGAAAAAGTTTATTTTTTGATACCTTCATTAATAATATTTTAAAATATAAATTTAAAAAATGTCGACTAAGTCAAACTCTTCAACGTGCAAAGTTTTAAGAGATTCTGATTCGGTAAGTAGAACTTTAGTGCACTTTTATGTTTCTTTTATTTCCAAATAAAATTTAAATAAATTTTCGGTGGTATTTTTTAATGTAGGAATATGCGAAAAAAAAAAAAAGTACGTAAGTGCTTTTTCTTAAATTCTTACTTTTGAGATCTTACTTTTTCGCATTATTTTTTGTTATTACAGTTGTGAATTATATGTGATTATGAATAAACTAATTTATAAGAATTTTTACGCAATTGAAGAATTTATATTAAACAAGATGATCGAATTTTATCATTTGTATCTATTCTAATGTAATATATCTAATTATAATTTCTCTACAGAAATGCTAGTTTTAATTTATTTTCACATTAAATCTGATTTAGTAATTGTTATAATATATATAAATTACGCTGTTCGTAATAAATACATATTAATAACTCTTCATGAGTTTTAGAATTATTAAAAATATATAAACTTTCAGCTTATTTTTGTAGTAAGCCCCATACATAAGTTTGTAATCTTCAGAGATTTGATACATCATATGCATAAATTTGAAGTGAAAATATTTTCTTTTTTTTATACAAATAAAGCATGAGTATATAAATTCATGAATACTTCCAATTAAATACAAGAATGAGAAACATTTTTGGAGAAGAAAAGTGTCAGAATTCATAATAATATCCAATCCTTTCATAATTTAATACATTTCATTCAACGAATTAAAACTTACTTAAAGACTTTTTTTCTATGTAAGAGAACTCTAGTTGCACCTACATTGCTGTATAATAAACTAAAAATTAAGATATTTTATATGTTATTATCTGAAAATTACATATATATTGGAATTCCTAGTACTAACTTAGTAATAACAAACTAACAGATTTTAATGCATAACGATTTTACTATTTATTGTTGAGCGTGTTAAAATATCAATCTTTTGAGACAGAATTTGATTACAAAATTAAATATCCTTTCCTTGTCTAAAATATTTTTAAAATTTTCAGGAAATTTTTTAAAAAAGTCAATATATATATATATATATATATATATATATATATATATA
>BMAW01039390.1:0-16629 GCA_019974015.1 Nephila pilipes | reverse complement strand
TTTTTTCAGTTTGTTCATATTTTTTGATATTTCTGATATTTTTTGATATTTTTTAATTCGTTTTCCTTTTATTTTATAATTTTTTTTTCTATTTCATTCCTCAGTTTACAATATTTATACTTTTAATTTTGTTTTGGTTCAAGTATGTAAATTTTTTTCTTAATGTTCAGTTGTAATTTTATATTTTTCTAATTACAACTTTGAATTCACTTTTTTGTTCATTTATAAATTTTAAAAATATTTTGTCTTATTCAATTTAATATAAATTTTACACATGCACACACGCATATGTGTGTGTGCGTGTTATATGTGCACACACACATATGCGTGTGTATGTGCACACACACACACCAAACACACGCAAGTTATGTGTGTGTGTGTGTTTGTTCTATATGCACATATGCGCATATGTGTATGTGCACACACTCACTCACACACACACGCAAGTTATATATGTGTGTGTATTCGTTTTTTCGTTATGTTTAAAATGCTTTCATTTTCGTTCACTGATTTTCAGTTATATATATATATATATATGATCGAATTTTTTCAGTCACTATATATATATATATATATATATATATATATATATATATATATATATTATAATAGCTTTATTGCTCATGCTTTTCTAGTAAGTTAAATCTTTGTTCTCAAAGGTTATAGGTTTAAAAATGGCATTGTTTCTTTTTTGTTTCCTTTCTGTGTGATGCATGTTTGCTTCATTTTTGAGTCATTCTTTAAAATTACTAAAAAACTGTAACTAAAATATACTGAAATAATTCCACTGAAAATGTTTTAAGAAAAAGTGATATTCGAAGTGACATTGCGTCTTTTTTTGTTTTTTCGGCATGACTGTATGCTTGTTTCATATATGAATCCATCTAGAAAAATATTGAAATATTATAACTAAAAACTAACTATATAATGACGCTGAAAAAAAAACTGAGTTAGAAAGAAATTATGTTTCAAGTTAACTTTTCTTGAATCTGAGGAAATTTCAAACAAAGATAGAGGTTGTTGTTTTTAAATATACGAATTAAAGGCTAAATATTTTTTTGCTGGAGAAGACAAATAATTCCGCTATTTACAAGATCAAGAAATGCAATTAAGAAAAAAGAAAAGAAATAAAAAAAATTAGGAATTTTTTAAATTTAATGAAAGCATCAATTTCATTGAAAATATTACACATTTTATCAATATAATACTGGAACTTTTTTTTGACTTCAATTAACGTAACTGTAAGTGAAATAATTTCTGAATTAAATCAAACATTGCTGATTTTTATATTATCACACGGTGTTTAGGAAAAACTGCTCACGGAGTAAGATATGCTGTAATTTTTTTAAAATTCAATGTATTAAATTCTGAATATATTGAAAATAATTGTTTTAATTGAAATAATTTTGCAGGTGGAAAGAAGTTATATCTTTTAATAATTAGTGAAATATTATTAGCTGAAATTTCCATTCCTAATGAGTTGCTTATGACAGAATTTTACAGCCTATTCACACGGTTGCTTGTGCAGTTTCTTGACAATAATATTTTTATTTAGATAGTATATTGTCAAGAAAATTCTCTGTGTTTAAAATCACCGAAGATTTGATCTGTACACAATGAGCAAAAACATATATTTCTCGCATTTAGAATGTTTGTATATGTTTTATACAGAACAAATAATGTCTTATTGAAAAATAAACGGTTTGTATTTTAAATTATGAATTCGAGAGTCTAGTCTTGCTCTCGTAATATTTTTTATATATTAAGATACAATTTTAAAGGGGTGAAATTAAAATTGACATTTTAGAATAAAACTTGTATTAATAATTATTATGTAAAAAGAATTCCAAACTTAAATTATATAGCGTATTAGAATAAAAAAACAAATTTTATATTACAAATTAACTTTTTGTACATTATTAAGGAGTTGTTAATTTTTTAGCAAAAATTATCGCATATTTAAAAATTATCTCAGTAATAAAATACAACTGTTTCCTTTCATATTTGCATTTACCTAAAAAAATTGATATTAAAAAATTCCGGAGAAGGTATGTTGTCAAATTTAAAGTGATTGGGGAGTCAATTTTGTACTATATTTTATGTGAAATATGAAATAAAGTCAAAAATAATAAATGTAATAATATAATTAAATAGTTAAATTCAAAATATGTTCCTTAAATCATCTTCAATAATTCGTAAAATAATAAAAGAATATATACCGATGAAAAAATTAAAAATATATATAATATATATTATTCATTAAATAAACTGGTGTTTTTTTAAATTCAAAAACATATAAAAGATAACGAAATGTATTATAATTATTTCTTTGTAATTCAAGGTGGACAAAAAAACGATACAATTTCTGAATTAAAGAAGTGGAGACTAATACGGCCGCTCTTATTTCAAACTGAAACTTTGATGGCAGCGATAAATTTGTTAAAAATGATTGATGTTTGGCTATTAATACTATGTTTCCTCTTTAAGTTTTCGGGAGAGTTTCGGTTTCCACTTTAGATTTTCACTTTGAAATTCAAAATTTTGCAATAGACTCTTATGCAGGTAATATGGTCAGGGAATGCAATAAGGATACTTTCCCATTTTTCTCGGCAAATCTATTTTCATCAAGTTTTACTTCCCTTAAGCAAAAGAAGCAATGAAAAAGTACAAAAGTTTACTATTTTTATGAATATATTCATATTTGGAATGAGTGGAATGTGAACAAGAAAATAATCCAAGCTCATATTTTCTTATGTAGAAAAGAATCCAGTGCTCTCTAATCGTTTGTCTATTAGGTGATATGTTAACCAGACTACGAAAGAAGAAAAAAAAGGAGAAAGATCATAATTAAAATACTATTAAATATAATAAACATACGTAACAAAAAATAAATTCACATGCTAGTATTACAGCCATTAGTGAAAGTAATACAACTACAAGTGACAATATTACTGCAGTTATAAGTCTCCAAAAATGTTGTAATTCATCCATGAACCCTAAGTTGAGACGACCGTCCTTCATTATTTAATTCAACGGTCTCTCATTATTCCTTTTAATTAAACTATTATTAATTATGAAAATCCAATTGAAGATATTCTAAACCAAGGTAAAATACTTTGTTTATCAATGAAGCATAGATAAGGTCACTTTCCCGATTTCCATTGAATTCAATAATCCTAGAGTAAGATATAAATATGATATAACTTAGCTTACCAAGTTACTCGTTCTGATTAGTTCACTTCAAACAAACAGCCGATTCTCATATTAATACTTCAACTAGAGTACGCTTTAATCCCCAGAAATACTTACGATATTTCAATTCAGAGTATAAATATCTATCAACGAATTGTTATCCTTTATTTCCTTTCATTTCTATTTCATTAGTATACATTATCTCTATTTCACTTCACTTTTATCATTACTTATTTTATCTAATCATAATTCATTTGGGTTGGGGAGAAATAGTAATTTTATGCAATTCAAATTATTATAATAAAGTCTCCGTGGTTAGTGAAGAGAAAATCGCGAATGGTCCAACATCAAAAAGCAATTTGAGATAATTCATCTCATATTATTGAAAAACCTGACAAAATTAACAGTACATTTCATTTATCCAATTCCTATACAGAAAATGTAAGCTTACCAATTGACAATTATAATGGGCGCGTTCTGATTAGAAATAACAAACATGATAGCCTCGACCTCTGGAAAGGTTCTTTGATAAAGGTTTCTTTCTAGTTATGCTTTTCTCTTAACTTTCTTTATAAAATAGAGAGAATCACCAGTTAACTTTAAGTGTTACTTTGAAACCACCAAGTGGCCTTATCACCCTCAAGTACCTTGCATACAGAAGATTGTTGTCTTTTTTTTATATATATAAATATGCAATTTCTAATCAAAACAGGAAAGTATAATATACTATTATTTCCTTGAAGCTTCAACTAATACCGATGAAGATAACATATTATAACAAAAACAAATTCCACTAATTCAACTATGGTACGATATTTCTTTCATCACCACATATCTTATAATTTTGGGTTTTCTTATAATTATTTCTCAAGATAAATGATTTAAGAGGTAATTATATCAAGATTACTGATACAATTAATATCAATACTTGATAATTATATCAAGATATCGCAATTTATGAAGTAATAAATAAAAGTGGCCAACAAAGCATACATTTTAAGGAAGTTACTTTCAAATAAAAAATATATTAGATTTCAGACAAGTGTTATGGTGTCGAATGTATAGAACATTACTTTAAGCAGGAAGTAAAAGTATAGGGTTAAGGCGCAAGAGACAAATCCGGTTATGCTGCGGCAAACAATGTGTATCTATAATTAAGACATTAGAAAAAGTGAAATAAAAAGATAATTTGATAGCAAAAAGAAAGATATCAGAAATAGAGTAAGATTGTTAAGGTGTCCCGAGGGTGTGTCACACATGTTTACCAAACATAGTAAACCTTATGGGAAAGATAAATATCACTAAGGTATCACGGGATCTTAATGCCTGTACTTACCTTCATAAGGTAAGCCCATGAGAAGTATAATTTTTAATAAACGCTATAACATTTGTTATGAAGTTGTGAAAAAATTCATTATTGTTTTGAGTCGACTATAGCGGAGTGGCTGCAATTATTCATTAAAAGAGATTGCTTTTTTATGACTATTCATCTAATTGTTCTATCAAATCATGATTAAAATCATGTAGTTTTAAATCCAGAAATTCTGATTGAGAGTTACTAGAGTAACAAGAAAATATCTATTATTTTTTTTTTAAAAGTATTCTAAAGTGTAAAATCGTGCATTTTAATTTAGTTTTTATGCAAGTATTTATATGGAGAGAAAATATTTTAACACAGTGAACATTTTTCTGCGAGATATATGTATAAAATTTTTGTTTCAATGAAGAGTATTTACATTGAAGCAAAATAAATAGAATAAAATTTTAATCTGCTTAGAAATTTTTTACCAATAATTTGTAAAATGAGCTTTTGTACTCCGACATATAAAAGTTTAAGAATGGGAAATGTTGTATTCATTTGTTGTAATAGAATTCTCTTTTTGACAGACTCCATATGGGGTTTTCAAAGGGAAGCGAAATGAAACATCGTTCAGAAAGAAAGGTTTGTCTATGTGGCTGACATCCATTTTTATTGTTGGTGAGATGGCTGGAAGTGGAGTTCTTGCTTTGCCTAGAGCTGTTGCCGATGCAGGTATCTTTATTAACACTATTTGTAGAAAAAAAATTAGTCATATCATGTTTTGTATTATAATGTTTCACATAGTATTTTAATATGATACCACCAGTGAATTTTTAATAATAGAAAATAGTTAAACTTAGCGAGTTGATTTATGAAAAATGCTTAGTGGAAATGTACTGATATGAAAAAGACATGTTTGATGAAAGGTTTTGGGTGTAGATAAATAATAAAAGGTTTTGGGTACAGATAGATAATAAAAGGTTTTGGGTGTAGATAGATATCCACATAGATAAATTCAGTTTTTTAAACACCTAAAAGTGTTTGTAGTGGCTATATATGAATAGAGAACAATGCAAATCATATCTTGTCTATTCATACATTAATTGCCTTTCAAAATACTAAAATACAGAAGGTTTATAAAAAAGTTTGAAACCAAACAATATACTAATAGAAACATCAGTTTTCTTAAGCATAGAATTTGTAATGATTTACACATTTATATAAAGTATGTGCGTCATATATTTCCAATAAATATATAAAATGTGATTACAAAAGTTTCATTGTTGAAAGTGTTTCTTTTGTTAACATAAATTTAAAAAGGAATATTCTATACTGATACTGAAATGCAGGTCTTTTTTCTTTAAATTCTGTTGATTATATTGAAACAAATTTTAGTGATAAATAGATCAATCTTAGACTCAAATCTTAGTGATAAACGAAGCATTAAGTAATTTTAGCACTGCATTTGCAATCCTATGTAACACAAACATTTCTTATATTGTGATGCGCATTCTCCGTTATTTAATTCAATTACCAATGTTCCTTTTAATTAAATATAAGACTCCAATCGAAGGTACGTAAAAATAGGATAAAATATTTGTTTATCAATGAAGGCTAGAGATAAGGTCTCTCTCTAGAATCCTAGTTACTTAATGTGTCAATTCTAAATTAGGATCAACTGGTAAAAATTCCTATTTTATTAATTCTCTAAATCTGATTCAATAACTTCACACAAACAGCCGATTTTTATCTTAATACTTTAACTAGAATTCTCTTTAATCCCCAAAACTACTTTAAATGCTTCAATCCAAAGTATAAGTAATAAGTAATTATCTTCTTTTTCCATTCAATTCATCCAGTTCTGTTTAATTTATATATTATTATATTTAATCCACTTAACTTCCCTTCTATCTTCAGCTAATTTACTTCATCAGGTTTCATTTCGGTTTACACCCATTGTTATTTTATAAAGAAATAAAACTACTATAAACTCCCCGAAGTTAATGAAAAGAAAATCAAGGAATAGCCTGATATCACAAGATATTCACTCAGATTGCAAAAGAACCATTAGAAGTCAATTGCATTGTTTCAGGTGCAATATATTTGAGTGTGCATAATATGTGTTAGCTTAGATGATTTCGCGCAAATGCTTGAGAAGATTAATATCAAACTGATGACTTCCCTTCTGTGAATATTTGACCCTTTAAGAAACAGAACTGTTCAAATGTCGTATGAAAGCACTGAATCTTCATTTGCTCCAACTCATGGATTTATCGAGGAATGTAGTAAAAAAATCTCTTTGTGTTTCTATACAAATCCTATAGGTAATACTTACATAGCACAAACACATACGATACACACTCGAGAGATAAAGATGAATATAGATATGAAATGTAAAGTGCATAAGGAACAGAGCGTTCATGAGAAATCAATTTTAGCTGGTTTACTAGTATTTGCACTGATATTTCCTTTTAATATATTAAATAACAAATTAAAATTGGAACAATGTGCAAAATCAATAATTTGAACATCTTCCATTTTTAACTTCTTTTTCCATAATGCATTGCGAAGTGAATTTGTTTCGGAGCATATTATCCAAGAACAAGAGCTATTTGTTTCATGAACGCATTAAAAAAGATACAAATATTGACGAGTTAATCTCTTTGCAATGGAGTATCATCAGATGAGTATCATTTCTATATTAGGAAATTTTTTTTCTCTTAAATAAAATATTACAGTTCTTTTTCTCAAAAAGAAGAATAATCACTTGATATAAACCGAAAAAGACAATTGAAGATGAAAAATTTTGCATTGTTTGACCAATCGCATTGTTTGAAACGCAGATTCCAGGAATGAAAACAAGTAGATCAAAGTTGAAAGCACGGATTATAAAATTATCTATTGCGTAAGATTATGTAAATGTTACCTCTGAAGGAAAGCGAGCGATATAATTTCATGAATCGGGTTTGAATATTATGATTTGAATACAAAAAAAAAGAATCGTTTTTATCGGTCACAGATATTTTCTGTGACATTCAATCGAAAATAATATTTATCGCATGTTGAAACAATACACATTACGCAACATTTTATAACCTTGCTTTTCTTACATTATTTCGATATGATATACCACAAAAACATTTGAACATAATGAATAATTAGAGTAAATCTCAACGAATGTTGTCCTTCAAATTATTAAACTCATCACCATCTATGAACTGTTTGAATTTCCCACTCTTACATAGAGAATTCGCTGATCATAAGAATGTGTTCCTTTTAACTTAATATGGCTCCAAAGTCTTATTTCAAATAATGAACTGAAACATTTTGGTTCATTGAATTAGCAAATATAAAAGTTTCTAAAGAAGGCCAATTACAGATATTTAAAAATCACACACCCTGTAGTATATTTCATATTATACGGAATATAAAGTTATTTAAAGAAAATCTCTAATATGATTAAACTTACTTATTTACCAAAGCATTTTTCAAAGGTGCATGAGAAAGATATCAAGAACTTTCAAAGAATGTCTCCTAGAATGGGAATATTTAATTTAATGAGATTCTTATAAAAATTTTAACTTTTAACAATGTTTGTATACAAATAATTTTCTGTTTTACGAAGAACAAGTTTCCTTTAATGAAAATATTATTGTGAAAGGAATGTTGAATTTGAATACATATGAAATGAAATATTTTCTGATCCCAAATCTGTCCGATTGTTTGAAAAGAAAAAAAGATATTTCGTTATATGATAGATTTATTGGACTGAATTCACTCTATAACAAAATATAATAAAAACTGTGATACAATGAAAAGAGAATGAAACTCATTGAAAATGTATAAAAAAACATTGAAAGGATGTATGTGTGTGTATGTGCTTTTTATTGCTGTACGGCTTAACATTTTATAAAACAATATCATATAAAATCTATAAATTACTTTAAAAAACAGGAAGGTTTTCGAAAGTATAATTTTTTTTTATGGATACATGTAAGTGTAATCTTACAAAATCTACCCATTTTATTGACGAGATAATAAAAGAAGTGATGTTCAGGTTAGATTTACTTGTCTATATTAAGCTATTTATTTAGACAACGCAGTTTTTACATCTATTCCAAAAAAGATAAAAATAGCCATAAACTCCCTGTAAAAGAATTTCGCAGAACACCTACATTTGTATTAATTTTTATATATTTCTATGCATGTACATTTTTCAACCATGCTCTTTTTTATTTTATTTGGTCTGGTTTTATTAACATCGTAAAAAAGGAGCTATTGGCGACGGACCTCGTTATTTTGCACCTCTGTCAAGTAACGAGGATGACACCTGAGCTGTCATCCCCTGCTCTTAACTTCCATACCACGCCAACGGGAGGACTTTGAGCCCCGACATATTTAACGTGCATCAGCCTCGGCTGCACGGCGTGTCTTAAGTGGTCTAGGCTCGAACCCGCGATTCAACGAAAATCGCCGGCCAAGAGTCTGAAACCAAAGCCACTAGGCTACCGTGGCCACCTTTTTTATTTGGATAATCTAAATATATAATATATTGAAAAAAAATTTAGTAATAAATATGTTGTTATGACTTAATCCATATGGTCAATTTGAAGATTAGACCATGTCCTCGAGACCAAAATTCTTCAGGAAATCATATCCGAGAAGAGGTGAATGTAATTATATCTTTGTCAAGTTAAAATGTTAATTTAAAGATGTCAATTTAAAAGATGCTTGGGAAAGGCATGGGAAATATTACATTTTGTACTAGTAGGAAAGGCTTTCTGCCCCTTGTCAAAATTAAGACTCCAGATGCGCTGTCTTGCAAGTTTACAAATGATGGTTTGGACACATCTACCTCCTTTAATAGTAAGGGTACCATCAGGACCTTGCTTGTTATACCATTCGGGGGGTTCTTTCTCGGCCAATTTACTAGCTATTTTGTTTACATTTACTCTATATGAGATAGGATCCAATGAAAATAATTTTCATGCTGCTGTGAGAGATGTTAAAAAGTTCCAAGGATAGAAACATCTGCTCAATCGCTGACCTCAGTCCAGTTGCTCAAGAGCTGGAGGGCACTGCCGCTATCCGGTATGATCCAAATATCAACGAATGAGGTTTTTATTCGATTCGATCTTGAGTTCGGTTTGAAAGGGAACTTCAAGAAGTTCCTCCGGAGGGTGAGCGAATGGTTCCAAGGAATGTCCCACAACATTTTGATCATCAGTCCCATCAAAAGAGAACGGGGGAAAGGGCTGTCTTTTTTCAGTGTCTAGTTATTTGATTAATTTCTAAGATAAGCAGATGTTCAATGATGATCATTAAAACTGTAAGGCTTGTTAAAATAATAAGTCTTATCTTTCTTTTAAATTTTGATAGTTGAAGATCGCACTAGTATAGAACCAGATCAATGGGGTAACTATTTCTCATACCAGAGTGCGCTCAGAGTCCACCTTTACTATCTTCAATTTGATTAGATTAGTGGCTGAAGAACGGAAATAAATCTGACAACCATATTTTAATGCTGGTCTGATCAAAGACAGAGGTTGTCCTGAGAATATTGGCGTCAGCTCCTCAGTCACTTCCTGTGATATATTTCAAAATGTTGAGTCTCTTTCTACTCTTTTCCATTAAGATAATCAATATGCCATATGCTTAAATCTCAGGATCTAAAGTGTAACTTAAATGCTTAGGGTGGTTGTCGAAGGGAAGAGTCTCGCCACCCATTCTGGTTTTAAGTTAATAACTGTATAAAGGTGGTTAGTAACGAAGAAATTAATAGTGGATTTGTGAAATTGAAGCTCAATTTATAAGCCTTGGCAAAATAGAATACTTCAGAAAGATGAAAATTTACGACAGCTTTGATATGTTCAATAATAGAGTTGGAGAATTAAAGCACAATATCGTCTACAAAATGATCGATCTCGCACTTTTTGGAAATTACATGTTCAATGGCAGAAAGCTACATTTAGAAGAGTAGTGATATAAATATTGATCCCTGCGGGATGCTCTCATTAAGTTTAAGGAATTTGGATTAAGAATCTTTAAATTTCACTCTGATCTGTCGATCTTTCATGAAGTTATAGATCCAAGACAGCCTTTTGTTAATATCAAGGGAGTTAAAGAGTTTGACGATTAATTTATTTCTCCATGATCTGTCGAAGGCGTTCAATTAGTTCGGAAAAAAACAATCATATGATTTGTCGGGTTTAGATTTTAGGAATGTCGCACCTTTTGATCATAGTATAAAATTTGATTCAAATAAATGTCCTCTTCTAAAACAATACTGCTTTGCATGAGAATAAGTCATTAGAGCTGAGATAAAAAGTCTTTCGAAAGTCCTTTTTTCCATAAGTTTACAAGAAAAGTTAGTTAGGATGATGGGTCTATAGCTCTCTGGAGAGCTGGTTTTCCTGTTTGTTTCCTAATAGAAATAATCAAGGAAGTTTTCCATATCTCCATGACAAATTGAGGATTCCCAAGAGTCTCTTTCTTCTACTTTTTTTTAATTTCAGAAATCATAAGGCCATGGTTCTGGTGAGGTCATATCAGGTCCTGGTGATTTAAGAAGATCAACCATGAGAAATAAATCTTTTAGTAACAAAAAGAGTTCCTATAGTAAAATATATGTTTAATTAGTTTTAAGAATATGAAAAATGTGTATATTTTAAAGAAGTAAATAGTAGAATCATTATGAGTGAACCATAATATGCAATTAATAGTTTTTATTTATAGATAAACGCTAAGTAAATAATTAATTTTATTTTTGATTTCTTATCATCAAAAGTTAATATAAAAATTTATTAACAGGTTGGAGTGGAATAGCTCTAATAATCTTCTGTGGTGGAATGTCTTTATACGCTGGGATCTTTTTAGGTCGTTGTTGGTCAATGGTTGAAGAAAGATACGATGAACATAAAGAAAAAAGTAGATACCCATATCCCTGTATTGCAGAAAAGGCTTTCGGAATAAAAATGAGGTAAATATTCTATGATTCTTATTTTTTTTAAGAACTAGTAATTTATATCGAATAGTTAATGAGTCATTAATGTAACTAATACATATTAATTTCGATACTATGCTTTAAAATGGAAGATAAGATTAATGAAATTTATTTATAATCATTCTACGAATAACAAAAAAGTATTAAAATTAGAAATTTAAATAAATATTTTAAAAAACATCAGAAACGTTTTAAACTTATTAAAAATAACTTTCAGCTTAGACAGCATATTTAAACACCGGTAGAGAAGATCTTATTTCAAGAGAACAGTTCACTAGCAACTTCACAGATTTGATTTTTATGACCGAATTGCAAACCGTAAGTACCTCATTACTGACATAAGTATCAAAAACGTATAGAATGGTGCAGAGGACATCAAAACTAGCAACTTGATTACTATGAAGATGTAATTATCTTCCATTTTGTTTCCAATCACTTAATATACTTTGAGACGTCCTGCAGGAGCAATGTAACACGATAGCTTGATTACAACCACTGTAAAGCATGGAGGAATATCTTTGATAATATGGGGCACTATTTTTGGGCGTTCTTTAGAATCAATAGTCATTCTGAAGGTTCTGGAAAAAGCCAAAATCTATCTGAACGTACTCTGGGATCACGTTCACCCATTAAAGAACACAATCTTTCCTGGCAGATGTCAGTTTCAAGAAGATAAGTCTCCCGTCCATACATCCTCGCTAGTTAGTTTAATGAACTTAGGAGAAGGTTAAACAGCGGCCTTGATGTCTTCAATAACCAGACCTTAGTATAATAGTACCTTTATGGCAATATCTTGAACGAAAAGTGAGAGAACGATTTCTTTCGCTTTCGTCACTAGCATAACTGAGAGATATTTTACCGGAGGAATGGTATAAAATGCCTTTATCTCATGAGAGAAATCCATAAGCATCTATTCATGTTGAGTGGTTAGTAATATTCATGAAAGACCGATACTATTTTAACAAAATAATAACTCTGATTCCAAGTGTTACCATTTTTTGTCTAACACTTGTATCGTTAACTTACGATGCTCAATTTTCGATCCAAAATACATTTTTTGAAATCAAACTTTATTTCTGGGGTTGACCTAAATTATATAAATATATTTAAACCTTGGGATTTGTTTTCAGAAAATTGCAAAACCTTCAGAAAAAAAATGAATTTTTTAAAATTTTTATACATTCCTATTATATCCAATGACTCAATACGTAATATACTGAGCATACGCAGTTCATAAAAACTGCATCATTCGAAAATACGTATTTCGCAAAAACCAAATTATTCTTGATTTCACATTAGTTTACTGTATTGAATTTTTCGTTTCATTTATAAAATGCCTTACTTGCAAATTTTATACACATTTATCTGTTGGATTCTGTCTATTGTGAAATTATTCAGCAAATTTATATCTTATTATTAACTCAGACTAGATATAACAGTCATGCAAGAAATTTTATATAGTTATTTTCTTATGAGGTGAAAATTTTACACAATAACATCAAGATCGAAATACTGAAAGAATTGTTAATCATACCGGGTTTTCCAAATAATATTTGCCACATACAGGCTTGATTTGCACTAGATAACCATTGTGAAAGAAATTGCTTTTCTTGTAGCAATTTGTTTCATATTTTCCTATAATTATTTGGTTACGAAGTATTCAATTTACAAATGTACTTCTGATGACTGTTTGCTTTTCAATTTCAAGAAAACGAATGATATAGTTATTATATCATTTAATGTAAATGTGCTCAGTTTAGAAGAAAATTAGAGCTGATTACTGAATTTTTGTTTTGATTAAGATTAATAATAAATCTATTTACAACATTTTAACTACAAAATTCCCAATTAAGTTATGCACTAAATGGTTCTAATAAAATGTTCATTCGTTCTAGAAAGCTTTTTGTAAAAACTTAAGGAAAATAAAGTTGCTTTAATAGATTTGACATTTTGTGGAGCTTTTCTCCAGTTTAATGACTGAACTTTTATTCTAACAAGACCATCAAATTTGGAAATTTAAGCTATGTTTGAAAGGACATTGCAATTATAATTTTTGTTTAAATCATCTATTTTCATTCATTTTACTTGAATTTCGTAATAACATAAAATACAACAAAGTCTGGACAAAATGCTATTAATTTTGAAAACTATAACAAGAACAGGTAGTAGGCCATTCTAGATAAGAAGTTGTTTTTGGAGAAAATGAATGTTTTTCAGAAAAAAAAAAGCTGAATGAGAATTATAATAATATACATATATCTATAACGACATATTATTCATAATAAAATTATGATAAACGCTTATGTAAAAGTTAAATGCAAATTTATCTTTGTTAATGAGTTCGTTTTTTCAACTAAAAGGGAATCTTTTAAATTATATTACTATGCAACTAAATACATTTAAAAATCTGAGTTATTATAATTTTACTTTTATGAGATACAATTAAATACTTTACTTTTTAATTTTTACGCAACAATGATTTGAATTCATAGTTGCTTCATACATGGAATTCTTAACGATAAAATAGTATTACTTTTAAATTATTAATTGCCTTTTATTTCTAAAAGTATATTTTATCTTAAACGTATTTCAAAAAGTAAGAACTTTGATTAATGTATTATTATTATTATTATTCAAATGAAATGGCTGCATTAGTTTGTCGGTGAATGTTTATTAAAAGCATGAAAATATTACGTAACTTTTCTTTTTTAAAACTTAAAAATTGAATCACAGTTCCTGAAATCAAATCCCAAAAAGGTATTTAAACAGTAAGTTCGTGAACAGAATCTATGTTTGACTGACATACTTTCAGAGTTATTTTTTAAGCTAAAAGTTTAATTACAGCACTGCATTTTATTGTGTTTAAATAAGGAATATTATTTACAGATATTTAGTTTCATTTTGTGTCGACATTAATCTGTTTGGAGTCGCCACTGTGTTTCTACTCTTATCATCGCAGTTAATTGGTTCTTTGGCTGCTTCCTGGGGGATATCGTTTTGCTACTGGATTTTGATCTTCGCTGCTGTCCTGTGGCCGCTTATGTGGCTTGGCACGCCGGAAGATTTTTGGTAACGTAGTTTTCTCTAACATTGCTAAAAGCTTAGATATTATTTTTAAAAAAAAACTGTGCATTGAATACAGTTGCTTCAAGCGTATGCATTAAAAATTCTAATTTATAGCCTAAGAATTTTTTTATAGATTAATATTAAATGGAGAAGAAAGATTTGTAAAGAAGATATTAACGAGACTGACTTATTACTGAAGACCTTGCATTCGATTCTAAACTTACATAATTTGCTTGAATGCGAGTAGAAAAGTTCTTTCTTTGCCAAGGATTCTCAGCTTCTTGTTCTCTAGTCACTTACTAATCAATTGTTATATTTTAAAGTGCTTAAAGACCCCTTGCGTATAAGTATCTCCTTGATTTTGGGACTTAAAATTTGAAAGAAAAAATTGACATCATAGATGCTTTTGTAAAAATTTTAATATATCAAAAATATACTTTTTATTTATCACAGATACCATTAAATTTCGTATTATTCTCAAGTGATGCATGGTCATTGTGTTTTCAACAGAGACTCGCGGTGTTTCCACTTACGAAAATTTGAGTTGCCAGAAATTGAGTGACTTGTTGATTTTTATAATACAATCAATATGCAAGGAAAACCCGAAATTTCGGTAAAAATTATGTCTTATACACGTTAGAATTCAGAAATTTCACATAACCCATACATAAGGGGATAATCACATGATAAATTTTGTAGTTAAACGTGCACTGTAGAATCTGTTTTGAGGTGTTACTTTTGTAATATCAAAAAAAAAAATATTTTTTGAATATATTTTTAAAGTTTTTAATTTACAAAATTCTCGACTTTCACCCATTTGGGCTAATAAGTAAGAGTAATATTAAAAAATTTGTAAAATTTTTCAAATTTGACATCCTGCTTGGTAGACATAGTGTCTTAATGTCCTTTATTTAAAATTTTAAGTAATGAGAGTGAATTTCTAAAATTTTTAAGAAAATAAATTTTAACTCTGTAATAATTTTTATGTTAACACAAATTTTTACCCAGGTAATTACGTAAAAAAGCTCTTTTCTGTGAACTCTTTTATACAGTAAGTTAAATGCTTCGGACTATATTCGAGTCTGATTCTGTTAAAAAGTAAGTTATACGTAAGTTATTGAATAAGTTAATTATTTTGAAATTTTTTGATGTTAAAAGATTGTCTAAAAGGATCTTTTGAATATGTCCAGAATTTGTATTAAGTTATATTTTGAATATTAGCTCCGTTTCCTTCTATTCCAATTTCATTTATGTTATAAAAGGAATTTTTTCTTATGTACTCTTAAGAAAATTAACAAAATAATGTGCTCGTTACTCCTTTCATTATTACTTTTTTTTTAAAAGTTACGTAATAAATGTTAACTGATTTAATACAATTTTTGCAGGCCAGCTGCAATCATAGCATTGGCGACTACAGTCACTGCCTGTATGTTACTGATTGTTATGATCTCTGAAGAAATTAACCCTGCAAAAATCGTAACATACACCTATCCTTCACTGAAGTCTTTTTTCTTGGCGTTTGGAACAATCCTTTTTGCATTCGGGGGAGCGGCATCCTTTCCCACTTTCCAAAATGACATGAAGGACAGAAGCTTGTTTCCAAAAGCTGCCACATTAGGATTTTTGAGTAAGACAAATTTAGAAGCACCTTACAATATGAAAAAAAACCTTAGAAGTTATATATTTTATACACAAAAGAAGTGGGGAAACTAACACACACACACATATGTGTGTGTATAAAATTATTTAGTACTCAATGCAGGGACAACAGTCATTTTAAAACTCATACTTATTCTTCACCGATAATGCAATGAATAGCAGGGAAAGGAGAGAGGCATGGATATTCAGATCAACACGAATTCGGAAATCCGCGCCTTTCGAAACATCTACAAGGGAGGAGCGTGGTGATGTGCTTGAATATAGTGATAATTCTTACATTTCAAAAATCAAGCGGGTTTACTTTTAGCATGTAAATTTAACAAATTACCACATGTAATTAAACTTTGCATACCAAGGAAAGGAAATCTCTTTTATATATATATATATATATATATATATATATATATAT
>BMAW01039387.1:0-15290 GCA_019974015.1 Nephila pilipes | reverse complement strand
TATAATATATAGATAATATAGAATTAGAATAAATCAAAGATAAATAGTATAATGTTATATAATTGAGAATTAAAATTCAAATATGTATAATATAATATAAATAAGAATTAAAATTCAAATATCTATAGTATAATATAATATAAATAAGAATTATAATTCAAATATACAAAAGTAGAATAAATCAATCATCAGAATAGAAACGAGATCCCCTTTCATAGTAGGGTTACCACAAAAACAAGATTTTTACGACCTTTTTGGATGGGTTACCAAATTGGCAATTTATCGCCTTTTTGAATTTTTCCCAGCCGCCAAGAAGTACGCTAATTTAAGATCCACCCATGTGTAGGTATATATATTGCTTAAAATTATTTATATAATCCTAAATCTACTGTTTATGCTATGCAAAGAACACTGTCTAATTTGTTATTGAATTATTTTGCTGTTATTATTTTTTCGTCCACTTTTTTTAGCTGAAATGATTTTTGATGTTAAATGCCGCAATTATATCAGTCAGTTAGTAAATATGGTAATTTGGCATGCCGAGATGGCTTTATCATTACAAAAGATTTACAGGGTGGATTTTATAGGATGACAATTGTATTTCTCGGCCAAGTAATATGAAATTGTAGATAGTACTCAGGATTGTATAGAAGAAATTGTGGTTAAAGTCGGGAGTAGGGTGTTCCCCAGGAGAATGGCAACTTTTGGGAGCGATAATTGGTGATTTAGATTATGGTAATCTAAGCATACTCAATGCTTAAGTCACATACGTTTGGCAACCTATCTAGGAAGTCACCAAGTTTCGTTGCCAATCACCTAGGGGTCACCCTATTCCCAACTTTAACTGAAATTGCAACATGTTGTATGGTAAGAATGTTGGAACAGTTTGTACCTATTGTACAATAAGCTGATCTTGTGTTGCATTTATGCACCTTGGTGCACATTTAACTGATGTGTACTGCCAACATCTTTGCTCAACCATGTTTGCTATGGTTACATATATTGGTTACTCAACCTCATTGGAAATTACCAATAAGGTCTTTTGAGTGTGTTGTATCAGTTTAATGAATAGTCTCCAGGTAATTGTGTTGTATATTAAAGAAAAAAAATTACAATAGTCTTCAACTATAAGCCTTATTATTAGATGTTAGTTGTGCATGAGAAACATTGTTTTAACTGTTCTTAGATTACTAAAATTTAATTATTTTTAAAAAACTTAGGATACAGAATTCTGAAATAATTGGATATTTTTACAGATGCTGTATTTTCTCTTTCAAAAGAATTTATTTGTCAAATAGTTCAATCCACTTTTGTCACACCCATTTAATCAGATGTTTTTTCTGATATAATAGGATTAATGAATATTTATTTAACTAGGTGATCCACTTAAATGATATTACTTACTTGGCCAGACAATTCCAAATTCATTTGTTGCTACATGTGTTGATGTATTAATTAAATTGAATGTCCATGATTGTAAAATTCTTGCTACATTCCTGGTTTTTAACCATGTAACTGAGTTTCTTTAACGTTTAAATAAATGTAGAAAAAACAAAGTGGAGTGTTATTCTTTAGTACATTTAACATGCTAACCTGCTTAAAATATATCTTGGAGATAGTTGACGTTTTTCAATGTAGTAATTATTTTTATGGACTGTGAAATACATTTTACTTTTGGTGCTTTTCTATTAATTATATAGTACTTTCCTAAGGTTTATTAATATTTACCGTACACTGTAGTTACATGCTCCTGAACTAGGAGAGTGGTTCTTTGAGATCAAAGAGGAAGGAGCTCCAGCAAATATATTTTGTCCATTCTTCTGAGTACTGTAATTTTGGTGCAATTTCTGTTACTTCATTATTTATTAGCTTGCATAATAATAACTTTTTTTACAACCTTTTTGCAACCAGATGTTAGCATCAGTTTTTCCTTTTCCATCTACACATTTCTTCCTTATTCATTCGAAACATCCAAGTGGGGAAGATTTGAAGCTTTGAAAAATAAAGTAGATTACAACTGCTGCTTTTTTGATGCAGAAGTGAATTTATGTTATGAAGATTCTATTTTTGCATGTCTGTAAGAACTAGATAAAAGTGTAAGAAGAAAAATAATTGGTTAAATGAGTTTTTTTAGTAAAGATCATTGTAAATTTAAATTAAGGAACCTGACAAGAATCTAAAAAAGGAAAAGAAATAAGTAAGTTGATATTTTTTAGAAATTAAGGCTAATTTTGCTGCCACTTGCTGTTGCATAATGGTCCACACCGGAACTGATATCAGAGAGCATTTTTTTTTATTTGAGTGATTCAGGATTTTTTTAAAAAAATATTATCTAAGCTCAATACTTGTCGTAAGTATAATCTGATATTGTATTTGAAGTAGTAGTATTCAAATTTAGTATGTCAAGACATCAATTTTGATATCCTGAATAGGTTTTCTGAGCAACATATTTTGACATATAAGTAGATACATTTTATCATATTCTTTCATTTAAGTTTTACTTAGAAATTTGTTTCATTACTAATACTTCTCTTATATTATAAAAGTATAATAATAAGGTTGTAAGATAGATTTATCGTTTTTGTTAAAAATAGACAACTTTAAAAAACATTAATTTCATATTTTGCTTTCAGATATCCACTGACCAACTATACATTTGGGACAAAGGAGCCCTTGTATGAACGGGATAGTTCTGTACCTGCTCGCTTCCAGCGCATGAGGGAGGAGTTTGACAAGATAGGCATGCGCAGATCAGCTGAAGGTGTGTTATTGGTGCATGAACATGGACTACCACATGTTCTATTGCTTCAGTTAGGAACCACCTTCTTCAAATTGTGAGTTTCATTCTTGATTCTTTTAATTAAATTACAAGTAGGGGACAATTACTTATATTTTTAAAATTTTGTTCATATTTATAATGTTTATTCCAAATACATTATGGAATATAACAGTATTTTAGGATGAAAGAAAAGCACCTCAGTGAACCTAAACAACTAAATGAATTTTAATCACAAAATATAAATACATATAAATGTAATTGAAACTGATAGAGAAAATCATATTTGCATAATACTCTGACATAACTTGAAAATATGAGAGTATTTTTTAGACAAAAAAAATCATGCAATATGCAAATTTAAATGATCGTGCATAACAGTCTGAATACATACATGTATAAAATAAAAATTAAAATGTTTTAAATTAGTTAACAAAAAAAATAAGACATTTTACAATTTAAAAAAAATTTAGAATACACATGTAGAAAAATGTGTTTAGTTACCAAAGTCTTTTTTTCTTATTGCTGTTAAACCATTTATAAATAGTGTTTTTAAAACTTAAAACCAAATTTTGTAAAGGAAATATGGCATCTAGAAGAAAAACCAGTATTGATATGAGAAAAGTTGGACTGTCAAAGAAAAGTAAATCTTATTGGGAAATCACTAAAATTGTAGGACGAAACTGTGCATTTGTCCAAAAAATTATTGGACAGTACAACTAAGTAAGAATCAAAAATAAAACAAGATGTTGATAAGAAAATCTGGGTGCTATTAAAAAAAAAAGTAAAAGAAATCAAATTGAATCCCAATGTAAGTGTTGTTTAACTATCTATAGAAACTTTTGTAATGAGTGATTGGCAAATTCATGCCCTGAAACTATTTAAAATATCATCAAAAAAGCTGTTTATAACTATAAGGTGGCAAGAAAAAATTTTTCATCAATTTACAAAATCAATTCAACTAGAATTTGCTAAATATGCCAATTATAAAGACCCAACTTTTGAAAGTAGTTATCTGTAGTGAAGATAGATTTAATATATTCAGTAGTGATGGTTATTATAGTTCACTTCATTCAATCAACTTATATTCAACTGTGAAACATGATTTGGGGTTGTATGGTTACAGGTGGAGTTGAAAGTGTATTTTCATTGATGAACCTCATGATTGGTTTAGATATACTGAAGTAGTATTGGATAGAAAATGTTGGATTGAAATTTCATATTTCTTAATTGTACTGCTCATATAAAGATGTGGTGTTTTTATAACTTTAATTAGCTACTTCATTTTCTTTTCCTGTTCCCAGACAAAAATAAATAATTAAAACTAATGGATTTGTAACAAAATATTGATGCATTTATCAAAAATAAAAGGAAACCTGATAGTGTAATCTTCATTCTTTGAAACGAAAATCTACAAATATTTTATTAAAATGCTTAACAGTTATAACTTTTATTAAAAATTATAACTGTATTTTATATTATGTTTATCCTATGAATTAGGAAGACCTTCCATAATTTGTATTTTCACTATGCAAAACATCAAAACCTCCATCCTAATCAATCTTAATTTCTTTGAAGGCCAGGTGGGGAATTGGAAGCTGGAGAAGATGAACTGGAGGGACTAAAGAGACTCATGACTGAGGTTTGCTTTCCCCCTTTTCTTTCTATCTTCTCAACCCCCTCCTCCTTTGGTAGATTCCTTAATTTCTCTGTTTTGTAGACCCTGGGGCGCCAGGATGGTGTAACTCAAGAATGGGTCATTGAAGACACAGTTGGAAACTGGTGGAGACCGAACTTCGAACCTCCACAAGTAAGCAGCGAGATTTTCTAGTATTTAATTTTGTGATTTGATTGATTTTTTTTTTAAAAAAATTGTTCAATACTCAATCACAACACCTTGACATAAAACTCAAATCAAATTTTTTTCTAAGAAAAAATACTATTGTATATGTATTGTAACTAATCTTGATTTTACTTTTGCAAAATAAAGAGATTTCTGTGTTTTTTTGATTGCACATAGTATTTCTTTTATCATTGTAGTGTAGCCCATCATTATATATTTTGATGTAGAAATATCTTGACTAGTCATGCTTCTAATTTTAAGTGAAATGTTTAGTATAAGAATAAAAGGCTTGTGCGATTTCCGTTAATGAAATTTACTTATCTGCCCCCCCCCCCCTTTTTTTTTTTTGATTGGGGAAATTGCTATCTTATTATCTCCAAGCTTGGGGGTAAAATCTGCTTCATTTCCTTTCATTATTAAAAAACCCTAAATAATCTTTTATCAGTTCCTTGAGATCTGCTTTCATTTTATTTTAATATTTTTTCTATTTTGGAATAACCTCGTAATATTACATTGGTAAAATCTTCTATTTTTGTTTTTGGGAAAATGATGTATATAGGTTTCAATTTGTAAACAACATTTTATTCAGATTTTTTTTATCTCCTAAGAAATTTTTATGCTTTGATACTGATTGATTGAAAAAAGATTGATATGAATTAATAAAAAAATCAGGGTATTTCTTTGTTATAGTGGCACCTGACAATGAATCTCCAAACATCTAAGAAATATTGCTAAGGTAGGTAGTATCACAAGGTATGCTTAACGGGTTTAGCAATGACCTTGTGTAATTGTAAGTTGATGGGTGTCACTATAACATGGAAGTATCAAAATTAGATGCTTATGTGAGAGTTGTTGAGTTGTTTCCATGTTTTTGAAGTGTGAAATAGGTTTTCTCCCCATAATATACTATTCAATGACTTTTCAATAGTCATTTCGAAATTTTATATCTTGAAGTGTAAGTGTATTTTTTAACAAACATTTTTATTTTCATCCATTGTTTTAAATCATGAATGAATGAATTCACTGTTTTCATAAAAACTTGGTAATGGTATAGTGAATTTAATGAATTTGAAGCAGTGATGAAGATAGAATTTGTGTGTCGTTAATACGTGTGTAACAAAAACTAGCTAATTTTAAAAACTTTTTTGTGAAATTTAATCGTAACTTGTTGTGCTTTTGAGTATTGTGTTTATCTTAATGGATCTCAACTTTTTCAAGACCCTTATGGTGCTTCATCTGCTAAAAAAGTTAAACTATTGTCTTATTGTTTACTTTTTGTAAAAAAAAATTTTGCATTCTCAACTTAGAGAAATCGATGAAAATTATTTCTGTTATGTGATAGTATAATGTGTAAGTATTACTTTAAATTAAAAAAAATTATACTTATACTTAATTTATACTATCAATTTTTTCTTTGTAAAGGTTTATGTTAAATATTTTAGTCTGTCGCTGGCTCAAAGTGCAGCCATGTGTCAGAGAAAAGAGACAGTGGATTAAAGTCGATAAACAAAAATAAATCGTGATATTTTGAAAATACTTTTTGGATGTTGATTACAATTTTTGAGAACTGAAAGTAGAGTTTAAATATTTACAGAGATAGAATTTTATCATTATGCAGTTTAATTTGCTCCTACTGGCAAATGTCAGTGAGGTTTATGAATGTGTATGCAATTAAATTATGTGTAACATTTCAAGTTGGCTTGAAAAAAATATAATTGAGGCCTTTTGCAATTTTTTTTTTTTTTTTTTTTTAATTTTATTTGTTCTGTTTAACAGTTCAGTTCTTGAAAAGGATTCAAAAACTTGTATCGAAGAAAAATTTGAAATTTATTGTGAAATGTGAAATTATATTTTTAATAAAGATTTGTCTCCTTTAAAATCTAAAACTCTGTGCAAGATATCTTTTTTTAAATTAGATTTTGAAAAATTTTGCCAAGATAAGTTCCTAAATTGAATAATTGTGCTACTTCTGTTTGAAGCTCTAAGCTGTTAACCCTGTCATACATTGCTAACCAATAATGAATTGTCTTGTATATGTATGTTTTTGTCATGTGTATATGATTGAATGTTTAATATGTGTAGAATATTTCAACTATTAATAATTTATTTGTAAAAGCTGAATCTTTCATGTGAAGTTTTTATGTTGATAAATAATTTAACATGATTAAATTTAAGCAGTTCTTTATAGTAATGAATTTATGAATGTTAGCAATACATTCTGACAAAAATGGAATAAATTCGTTTTATTTACTATATGTCCAATTTTGATATTCATAATTATTTGTGTAGCTGTACTACATGATCAGTCAGGTTGATTAAGAAATACATTATGGGCAAATACCATTTTAAGAAATATTATTGTATTTCATATTTTGTGACTACAGAAATATTCATTTAAATGGTTTGTTTGATTAAATGATAGCCATTTGCAAGAAATATGAATCTGTTATATATATGTGTGTGTGTATGTGTACAGATAAAAATGGTTTAACCAAAGATTATGAAACATATTCAAATCATTATGCTTGCAATGAAATCTTATTAGATATATTCATTTAAAATTGTGCAAATTTTTTCAAATGTGTTGTAATGATTTATTCTTGTAATATTTTCTTATTTCAATCAACACTCATTTTTAAAATTGTTTACTTAATTTTCCCTCCTTCTGGAATAAATGTAAAAACTTTGACTAAAACCTCTATGTATAAATATAATGTGAGAAATAAGATTTAAAAATATATTTACAAAGTAAATTAATCTTTTTTAGTAGGAGTTTTTGGAATTTGATTTTAATTATGTATGAAGATCTCATTTAATGTAATCGTTATTTTCATCAGAAATGTGATTGATTGTATATGTATTAAAAGATTGTACTAGTATAAGATCCTGTCAGCCAGGAAAATGGTGCATTACTAGCCAAACTTTCACCAATAATTTATAATCAAATTACTCCAATACAATCATTGTTTGGTGACCTTTTTCTAGTTGGTAAAAATGGTTGACAGGATTTTATACCAATGCCAAAAAGACTTTATTTATCTCGGAAAAGTTAATGATACTTTCTGAAATTGCAGAAAATACGAATGAATTGAAATTTAACCTTAAAGTTACATTAAAGTGTAGAGAATTTTTTTTTTTTTTTGGGGGGGGACACATTGTAAAATTTCATAATTCGATTTGATTTAAAAAAATATGTACTTATATATGTGATATATTAAATTATTGAATAGTAATGCACTTTTTTTTTTCACCTGGTTACTATTCGTTTTGTAGTTTCTTTCATTTTTAAATGTACCACAATTTTTTTAGGGAGGGGGAATACATTGTAAAATTTCATAATTCAATTTGATTAAAAAAAATATGTACCTGTATATGTGATTACATTAGACATAAATGTTGGTACATTATAATTAATATGCACTTTATTTTTAGTATCCATATGTACCTCCTCATATCACAAAACCCAAGGAGCACAAAAAATTGTATTTGGTACAATTACCAGAAAAAGGTAGTATTTTTCTTTCAAAATTTTTTTTATTTGTTTTTAAAAAAATTTCTGTGCGACTTAAGCGATATGTTAGATTTATATTGCATACTAATTTATTAGTTTTTGCATATTTTAAAATATATCAGTTGACAAATATTTCTTAAAGAAATCTATTTTGTAATTTTCATAATGTTTGTGTCGTGCTTTTTTATAATATGCCTAATTTCTAGGATTACTATTCTAATGAGTATTAATTCAATTTTTTTTTTTATTATACCATTAAAAAACTGGATGCATCTGACTATCTTTTGTATTGATCTCATTCTATATACAATTTACTGGATCAACAAATTTTGCTTCTAATTTTTCATTGATTTTACTGTGAATTTTTTGTTTAATTTGTGAATTGTGTGATATATAGTCAATCTTGATTGTAGTTGATCATCTGTTACCCCCCCCCCTCAAAAAAAATTCACCGTGTCTGATTTTGTTGAAACATTGAAATTTCTTACCACTTGATGGAGATTTTGTTGAAAACAATCCTAATAACAAAAACTTTCTAGTAATCGATTAATTTTATATATGTATACACATACATATATGTATTCAATATTATTCTGATTTTTCAAGGGTTTGAAGAGTTGGATCTATGTAGTGGACTAGTGAATTCCTGGAAATGGCGTTGTGAGTGGGAGTAAAAAGGAGTAGTGTTTATTATTATGAATTGATTCCTAGAAATAAGGAGAATAAAAGAGTGAGATATGAGGTGGAAATTTAGGAATGTGCTGTTTTTCAGGTTTCTATTATGTATGGAAAAATGAGGGGGATATGTAAAAGAGAAATTTCAGATTTTCATTTTCTTTGGAGTTATCCATAAGTGTTTAAAATAACGTTATTTATATGGGATTATTAAATATTCATTGTAATCAAAAATTTACTACAACAAGATTAGACTGTATGTGCAAGAAACATTCCTGCAATATTGTTGCAAACATGCTGTGACACTTCCCTGCCATGTTTCTATTATAAGAAAAAAGGGACATTAACTGAGGTTTCATCAGTCATCCTAGGTAAGTTTAAGCTACAATCCCTTAATTTTGGCAATGAATTTGGAAATAAAAATGGTTCTAGAAAATACTGGAATATTGGTGAATTTCATGACTGAGAAGAAAAATATGACTTTCCTGTGGCATTGCACATGGCTGGAACAGCCATAAATATGCTGAGATCTAGAGATGAAGAATTGGTGTATTTTAATTTCAGTGGGTTGCAACTTTCTGTTTTTGCATTTAATTGTTCAAGTTAAAATATAGAAATTAGCTGGTTTTTGAGTTAAGTAATTTTATATTTCACCAAGTTATTTATTAATTGTCACCTTTACTGTTCTATGAAGCTGCTATAAATGCCTGATATTCAATTTAATGTTTACACTGTTTATGATTGAATCATATTTGTAATTAACTGTGCTATGATTATTAAATGATTTTGTTGTAATGACTTTTTTTTTTTTTTTAACTTGAAACTTTCCTTTCTGAAGTAATATTTTTCTAATCTTGTTCCTTCATTTGTAATGAACAATATTTTTTTATATCCAATCCCTGTTTCTATGATTTACCAGATGTATTTAATAAAGTAAAGTTGCCTAAAGATTTATATGCATGCTGATTATTTTAGTCATTCTAAACAGTTCTTTGGTTGTAGTATTGGAGTGTGAAATCCTTTCTATCACTTTTCTTTTTGTAAAGAATAAAACTTCTTTTACTTAGAATTGTTGAAGTTAAATGAATCTTTAATGTTGAAGGTTTTTGTTAATGGAGTTTTTTTTTTAAAAAAAAAAAAAATTACATCCACAATATTTTTTAAATTGTACATTTATTTTAAATTCAAAAGCAGTTTGCTTTTTATGTGAAGTTATGTTTTTCAAAGAGATATTTTAAACATATTTTATGTTTTGATTGCAGCCTTGTTTGCAGTTCCCAAAAACTACAAACTTGTGGCGGCTCCTTTATTTGAACTTTATGACAATGCTCAGGGTTATGGACCCATCATTTCCAGTTTACCTCAAGCACTCAGCAGGTGAGCTAAATCAGAAAGTTATCTATTTTGATTTTAAGGAAAATTGATGTTCTGGAAAGTTGGATAATGTTTACTTATGAATGATGTTCATCAAAGGCAGAAATGGTGGTATTATATTAAAAGTTAAATATATGAAATAAAATGAATCTTTTCACAATAGTTAGCATTACTTATTGAGGTGTAATTTTATAATTATAAATAATTCAAGGTTAATGCTCCATTATTTGATCTGGTTAATTCCATTTTATCTTACTGCTTTTGTTATTGCAAGTACAAAATAAGAAAGTCAATATTTATGTGTATAGTTTTATTCAATCAAAATGACTGTGTTTTGTGAAAGTCTGTTTATTTGTGTCATCGGATTATTTTTACTTAAATACTTGAAATATTTACTTTAATGAATCTTCAAATTGTAAGATATTCATTGTCAAAGCATATAAGGAAAATAACCTCTTGGCTTTGAAAAGTCGAACTCTAATGTATGTAATTTTAAAAATGTCAGTTTCAAAATTAAATAAACTTAACAACTGACCATTAATGTCACTTTCATCACTTTGTTTTACGTCATTTCTTTCTTAAAATGTCTGTGAATTCTACATTAACCATTTCCTTTGTATTTAACTAACGACCTAAACTAAGGAAGTTCTAAAACTGGGGGGGGGGGGCAAATTCCTTCAGATACACCACAGACAAAGTTTGAAATGTAAGATGTAGGTGTAAATTGTCCTTTCACCAGACTATCTTATAGAATAAGGAGAGCTGCTTTTTGTTCTCTAATGTGTACAGTGTGGCATCTGTTTAGAAGTATTGAGTGCACCTTGAGCAACCTTTTATGCAATATTAAAAAAATAATAAAACATTAAAATTAACAAAAGGATATAATTAGGCATCTTTTAAAGGCATTTATTTGGTTTCAAACCACTTGTATAGTGATCCTGTAGCAACTATTATGCAGAATCTCATAGTGAGTTTCTGGAATTGTAAGTTTTGTGCAATGTTATTCTATTTATCACAAATTATTTTCATCAAAATTTGGAGGTATTTCAATGCTTGTTATGAAGTAAAATATGTTTTAAATTTTTGGATCTACCTGAAGAACATTTAAAGAAATGAAAAACATTTAAATGATTGAAACACCACTTTCAATATTCCTAAAGTAAACTTTCTTTCTTCAGTTCTCTTCCCTTGCCTCATCTTCAAATCTCTAAAGAGTGAGTATTCTTTGAAGAGGTGTCTTTGAAAATGAGTTTTATTTTAATGGCTTAATTTCACTCTCTCCCTCAATTATCCTTTCTCTATTTGGACATGTTATCATACACAATTAACTGTAAAATAATTTTTGTTTCACTAAATATGTATCAGTCAATGTATGAAAAGTTTGGCAGCAACTTACTGTCTTGCAACTATTAGCACTTCATATCTTGATTGAATTTTTAAACGAAAGGAATCCCATAACTTTCATGTGTTTTTCTTTTTTAGGTTCAACTTTGTATTTGTAACATGATGTTTTTCTGAAGTTTTATACTTGGACAAGACAGAACTACCCTTTTTTTGTATATACTTTCTTAATAAAAATGAATTTCTGTTCGATTCTTTATTGAATTTTTTTCTTGCATATTCTGATATAAAATGGGGTTGTATTAAATTTTGTATATTTATTTGACAAGTTCATTGGAAAACTTTTATTTCATACATAAATGGAACTAAGCATTTAAATTTGGATTAAACTTTTGCTGTATAAAATTGCCTTTTTCTGCAAATTATTTACACAGAATAAATTTTGTTTTGTGTCTTTGTAAAATTAAACAATCATTTGAAATTCACTTAACTTCTCATTATTTATAAATTTTAAATATTTTTTTAAAAGAATTGTGTTATAGTAATAAACAGATATCTATATGCTTTATTCATTCCCTTCACACTCAATACGCATCAAAATATATTAACATTGGACTTCTTATTAGTATTTCATGTAAACATTAATATGGAAATAGAACATAAGCGTATCAAATTGATGTAACTCAGACATTTTTCTCTTTGAAATTCTCCTTACAAATGGGGCTAAGAATTCTAAATTATTGAACAGGAGAAATATTATATATAGTAACTCCAAAATCATAATATCAAACTTTCTCACAAATCTTAAATCACCTTTCAATGTACTGTAGTAGGTACCTATAATTTGAAGAATCTCCAGATAAGCAGGATGGGTATGCATATTTATTTATTTTTAATTGGAGATGTGATCTGTGAATTTCTATATTTGTTTCATCCATGTACTGAAAATCTATCTACTATGAAAGTGTAAATGTAGGATGGGGGGGGGTGCAATATTTGCGTAAAGTCAACAGCCCTAGTTACATTTCTTATTACTACTGATGAATGATATATGGTGCTGCTTTGTCAAAATGGAAAATGCATTAAAACAAATAATGCATGCTTCTATTCATAAAATTTTATCTTCTGCGAGTATATTTTACTTTGTTTCCCATTCTCCAGTTTACACAGATTTTCGATATCCTGAACTGGTTCTAGAATACAACTTAATAAGGTTTTATTGTACGTACCACATTAGGGCCTTCTAATCAAAAATTTTGATTCCAAACCTCAATTAAAGTTCTGAAATTTTAATGCAAATCACAGTTATTGGAAATGTAAAATTATTCCTGAACTGCAGTATGCACCATATCACTAGACAAATCGTATTAATGCAAATGTAACAAATTTTATTCTCTTAAGTGGATGCTCAAACCGATTCTTTTAGCCTTATATTTTATATAACCCATCACCCAACCCAACTGATTCAATTGCTTACATAAATCTTGATTTACCTTGAATGTGACGTAGGATTGCAAATTAAGTGCTTTTTACTCTTGTGGTAGTTGCAACTTGCAGAAGAGAGCTCCCAAAGAGCTATTATGTGAAGAAATGAATATAGAGGAATATGACAGATTTGTTTTTGTATCAGATAGTAATGCAAAAAATGTTAATGATTAAAGAATTAAGTGATTTAAAATTGAGAAAAAAGTTTACATCAGCAAGAAGCATAGAGAGAAATCATGGTTGAATGCAAAGGAGAACATGGTAAGATCCTATTTTAACCCACACCTTAGTGACAGAAAATGAAGTAGTGCTGAAATAATTGGTGGCGAATTGAAAATTCAATAATAAATCACACTAAAAATAAGGTTGCATTGCAAGGGTTCTCAATTCAGCTTATCTATCATGCTTTTTTTTGTGCCATTTTGTTTTTTGTTGCAAAGTCATGGGCTAAAATAGGATCCAACTAAAGAATGTTATAAAAATATCGATAAGCTATTTTTCAAATAGAGGTAATGAAAATGGCAGTTAAAACCATTTTCATTACCACTCATTTCATCATTTTCAGAGTTCAGCAGAAGATTCATGGTATTTTTACTAGGTTGCGAGTGTTATACTAGATTCTGAGTAAAACCTTTGTGACTCATTTGCCAAAATAATGCTTATCTATCAAAGATTGTAGTTTCATATGAAGTACTTCAGTTTGGATTTTACATCTTATATATTTTTGAAGTTTTCATTGTATTTATTGGATGAGTGACTTAAAAGAACCACAACAAGTTTGCATTACAGTTTCATAATTCCACATCTGATAATATACTTATATGTTAAAAACCTTTAAAAAAAACAAGGAATGTTGGTTATCAGCAAAACAAACGAAAATTACCTATGAGAAAGAATGATCAAGCTAGGGTTTTCTGAAGACTTCAAATGCAATCAGAGGCACTCAATACTTTTTTTTACTTTCTAATATATAAGAAATAGTTATGAATATTGCTTTTAAATTACGTACTACAAAACTTGAATGATAGATATGTAAGAATTGATACATTTTTATTCATTTATTTTATATATGAAAACTTTTAAATTTATTTTTCCCATTGGTCATGTCAAAATGCTAATATTTTTTCTGTAATAACTGCATTTTTCAAACTTCTTATGGATACTTTTATAGTGTATTTGATTGAAATTTCGTAAAACCACCAAAGGCAGCATTTTTTGTTATTGTTGTTTATCGTAATGGCCAAGAAAAAAAAATTAAAACTTTCAGTTTCCCCATAGTTTCGTGAAACACTAATAAGAGCAACAAAATTTATTAAAAAGTATTACAATTTCTAAAAAATTAAATTTGTACAATCTTCCTACATTTTGAAATAATGTTGTTCCGAACAATTTGAGATAATGTTGAAGAACAGGTTTGAAACTGATTTCATTTTCAAAACCAAAAATGCTCCAATATTAACATATTCCAAGTTTGCTACTTTACTAGAGAGCAACAGATTCCACTCGCATTTTTTATTTAGAACAATTCATTTTTTTTTCAATAAACAGAAATTTTTCATATTTGATCTTTTTTAATTTACATTTGATACTTATGTGAATAATAACCATTACATTGTTTTCATTCTTAGTTTTCCAATTAATTAGTTGTAATCAAATACAACCCTTATGAATTGAATTTTTATGTAAGAGTGAAAACTAATTGCAAAATCTTTTATATCTTCATTAACCTCAGCGTAAAAACTGACTAATGGTATAATAAAAAGACCAAAATTTGTTAATATAACATTTATTTATATAAGTGTCATATAAATAAATATAATTTAATTGCAATGTTATTCATCTTCTAAATTTTGAATGGGTTCTTTAGCCTGTAAGAAAAAAAATAGCAATCAAGTTCAGGGGATAAGCATGTTTAAAAAAAAAGACACTTTCATGTAATGCATTCATACAATAAAAAGTAAAAATGTTTTTGAGGTAATTTTGAAGTACAAGTTCCAAAATACAAAAAAATAATATTAGTATATGTATATAACATTAGTTGAAAAGAAATTTATTTAACAAGCGATTATGATTTTACAATAAAACATCTTCAATCAATCCACTTATAAGAAGGATGAAAAAAAATTTAAGTGTTTGTAGCCTACTCTTTGAGGAGAATTTAAGCACATCCCAGATTATATTGTGTTCCAAAAAGTCTATTTTATATAAGGTAAAATAAATATATGTTATCAACATTCAAAAACTTTACTCTAAACTGCACACTATTTGAAAAAAAAAAAAAAAAA